>JASAOC010002112.1:0-205076 GCA_030849835.1 Herpetomonas samuelpessoai | reverse complement strand
GTTGCTTGTTTGAGGAAAAGGAGAAGGGAAGTTCGTCCGGTTGCCTACGGGGTCTCTGATAGATCGAATTTCTACATTAGAGGTATTCACGAGGGAAGAAAAGAGAAGGAGGGAGGGAGGGAGAGAGAGAAGGAGAAAGAGGAACGTTAACTGAAGTCCTCTGACCATTCAGATAGACAGAAGAGGGGAAGAGAGAGAAGAAAAAATGAGAGGAGAGAACATGTCTCATCTACGACTCTGGAGCACCAAAATGCGGGAGGGGGAGGGGGGAGGGTGTCACGGGAGAGACCGCGAGCACGGCTTCCAGTCGAATGCAGAGGAGAAGAAACAAGAATCGAGCATACGAAAATACGAAAATACGAGGATACGGAAAGGCGCACGGAAAGAGGAACGGAGAGAGAGAGAGAGAGAGAGGAAAAAGCGTGGTTTTGTAAGGGAAAAAGAAGCAGAGGGAGTGAGAGAGTGGAAGAAAGAAAAAAAGAAAACAGTTCGAAGAGAAGAAAGAAGCGTAGCGTGGGATTCAAGGATAAACACGAAAAAGACGGAAGAGCAACAACAAGAAGAAGAAATCCACATGTGTAAGAGGGATAGAAACATTTGCGCAAAGATCGGAACAGACAACAAGATGATATTTTCAGAAAACAAGAACGAGCAGAGATTCTGTGATCGGACTCAAACACCCTGCCAAAGAAAAAAAAAGGGCAACCCTTGGATGAGGCCCTCCCTACTTTTGGTCTGTTCTCGTTGGTTTCCATTACTCCTTACGCATCCTTCTTTGGATGAGTCGAGGTGGCATGTGTGCGCAGAGTCACCAGAACACGTTAAGGGAAGTGGAAACGTGTAGCGAATGAGCATCCTGTGGAAGGGGGGGGGAGGAAGGGGGGAGGGAGAACGGATAGAAGAGGAGAACCGTGCCTGACAAACAGCGTTCTCACGTGAAGTATTCGGACAGCGAAGGAGGAAAAGAAGGAGAAGGCGACAAAAATTTTGACTTCAATTGCTGATATGACTCTGTCGTGGAGTGAGAAGTTATGGAGAGGGAGAGGGAGAGAAAGAGATCACTCCCACTGCCGCTTTCAAAAGCTCCTCATCCTAGACCAAATGGGAGAGCGGAGCAACAAGATGTCAAATGGACTGAGGGAGAGAAACGAAACGAAAAGATATCGCAAAAAAAAAAGTGTCTTTTGAGGAAAAAAAGGGCAAAAAAACGATGGAAGGTGCGCATGAAAATGAAGGGATTTCTTCGCTGAAACCGAAGTAATTTCTTTTTATTGCTGTTTTTGCTTCCGCTGCGACTGGAGCAGAAAAAAGGAAAAATCGTAACATCGGACTCTTCTCATGCTCCACCTATATGGAGGAGCACCGAGCTCAACAGAGGAGGGGGAGGGGGACAAAGGGAAGAGAAGAGGGGAAAACGAGCGGTAGAGAAGAGCTGAGAACCGTGAAAAACATGAAACGAAACGGCTGGCGAGTGGGAGAGAGGAGAAAGAGGGAAAAAAGAAAAAGAGAGGAGAACATTGGGAAGCTGCAGGATAACACAACATTCCGAAGAGGGAGAAATGCGAAAGAAAGAAGTTTAAAAGGTAAAAAGCCAACGGCTTCATACGTAAACGGAAGTAATTTAAAAAGAAAAAACGGTGGAAACAGAACGCGGAGACGAGCGCAAAGGAGAACTGATGAATATATCAAAACGTACTTTTTGTTGCAGTAGTTGTCGTTGAAAATATTGTTTAACTGTCTTTTTTTTTAAAGGTGTTGATACGAAAATCTGTGGTTTGTGTTGGTGTAGACGACGCAAACCGGAACAAACACGCACACACGCACTCACACGCAAGAAAACTGTGTTAGGTGGCTCCAGTGGATGACCAAAGTAAACAATGAGGGGCCTCACGAAGAGGTTCCCTGAGAGCAAGAAACAAATGCGAAATGGGGAGGAGGATGAAAAAAGAGAGAAAATAAGAAAAACTGAAGCCACGGAATAAGAAGAAACCGAAATAGAGAAGAAACTAAAGCAGGTAATACTGCGAACGGTGCAAAAAAAAAAAAACGAAGAGGCAGAAAATTACAAGGCATCTCGAAGCGAACGCTGAGTCGTATGACCTTGTAAAGAAAAAGGAGGGAGACACAGCCAACTATCAGATAATCATTAATTATTTTTTTTGAAAATGACAGCAATTTAACAGAGAATGAACCAGATGGAACTAACCGAGGGGTGCTAAGAAAGTACGCGATGAAGCGCTTGGTGTTTTGTTTTTGTGAGTGTCGGTGAGCACACATGTGTATATGTGAGTGTGTAGACGGTTAAACGTTGCTTTCTTCCCCTTCTCCGTCCGCGTAAGGTCTTTGTGTGTGAGGAAGAGAGAGGGAATGGGCAGGAGACGGAAGGCTTGAGGGTTAGGGTCGTGGAAGCGATCGCGACGGAGAGGGGTCGTATAGTTTCAAAGAGGAAGAAGAGAAGAAAAAAAGGAGCCGAAGGGGAGGAACACGTCGACAGCAACGTTTAGAACGCGCAAGAGAGAAACGAACCAATTCAAAAAGTGCTTCAATGTCCTTCCACAGAAAGCGTTTAAAAAATAAAAATGAAGGGAGAGAGAGAGAGGGAAGGGAAAAGAAAGGGTAAGAAGGGAAGCAACACGCACAGTAACACAGATTCAGAATTTATCTTGGACTTGCCACGCCCAGTTTTTTCCCCCTTTTGCTTTCGCCTCCGCTCGTACGCGCACCGTTCTTGATTGTTGCTCACCGGCCGCTTACCTCCCTGTCCTCCCCCACCCACCCCCCAACGACCTCCTGGTGGATCACAACAGGTACAATCTCTTTCACCGCACACAGAAGCGTCTAATCGGTGAGCGCCGCCTCCTCGTCACACCATGATGAAGACGGGATAGAAGCTGTCCACGACGACGAATTCGCAATGTACTTGTGTGAACGTGAGAAGACCAGACCTCTCAGGGTGAAGGCCCAGAGGCATGGATGCGACGCGGGGAGAGGAAAACCACAAGGCAAAGCTCAGAGCAACCAACCGCAAGACGGCGACAGGAGGAAAGGGAAAACAAAGAGAGAAAAAAAGCACAGGCAGAGGTAAAAAAGTTTGCGAATTAAGGGCCGTACTTGAAGACGATGTAGAAGTGTTCTTAATATGTGCTTCGAGGAGGAGGGAAGAGGAGGGAGGGAGAAGCATGGTGAAAGGGAACGAGAGGGTGGTGGCGAAAAAAAAATCGAAAGAGAGGGGAGGTAGCGTCACCAGGAATGAATGGCTCAGAACGTTACTTCAACACAGAAAGAAAATTTTTGAAAAAAGGAAAACAAAAAAGAAAAACAAAACTACAATTTCGAGAAAAAGAAAGAAGAGAGAGAGAGAGAAGGATAAGGCGCACTTGTAGGTGGAGGTCAGGTGTCCAAGTGGGAAACGATTCGCTTGTTGCTGTTATTGCGGGACGCTGCAGGTAAGTATCTGCGGACACCAACCGAAAGAAAGCAATATATATATACAATGGGGAGGCAAGTAGTGCCTGAAGATGTGGACGAAATATAGAAACGATCGTCTCGTATTTTGTGTTATTCAGTGTTTGGTTCGATTAGCTCTTTCTTCCTTGCTCCTTGGAACCATTAACAAAATGAATTCAAGGAGAATCAGAAGAAAAACACAAGCGAACGGATACGCACCACCACAGGAGGGGAAGAAAAAAAAGAACAGAAAGCATAAACGGAAACAAAAAAAGCAGGGGAAAAAGTTGTCATTAGAGAGATTACCAAGGTAGCCACACATCAGCGGGTGATCGAGGAATAGTGGAAAGAACAGGAAGTGCCTCAGACAAGAACGCACTCTGAAAGGTAGGTGTGAGGCCGCCAAGACTTCGGAAATACCCTTGTAAAAACAAGAGCGCATCACTAGGAGCTAACAGGTAGAAGAAACGAGCCAAGCCAGTATTCATCCAAAACGCTGTAAAAGAAAACGGAGGAAAAAGAAGAAAAAAAAAACAATGGAGATGAGTGTACTGCGACAAACGCTGATACCTCTCGTCTGCTTGTGGTGTTGCCGTTTTTTTCGTTTCTTACTCATTCACCTAATCGTGGTAGGACCGTCCGCGCCGACCCGGTCCTGAGCTTAGGAAACGTGGACAGTGAACAGTTGGGCAGGGAGAGGCTTCGACGCAACGAGACAAACATCTGGGAAGACATCAAATAAAATAAAATAAAAACCGATTCGAGCGCAAACCGGAGCGACATCTTTTCGTTTCTGTACATTCGTCTGAGTGCTTGACACTCTGTCACGGTCGCTGCGCCACGATGGCCCCAAGGGGCACGAGCGTCACCGTGCCGTCACTGTTCATCTGCTGGATGTAGAAGCCACCAGTAGGCGCGGGGTGGCCACCGTTGCCGCCGCTGTTGATGTTATGGTTATGGCTTGTATTGCCATTGCTGCTATGACTATTATTGTTGTCGTTATGAAGACTGTTGCTGTTGTTCGGATAGCCGCCCGCGGACGGAGCACAGTGGCTGCTGCCGAAGGTGTTCGCAGCGTTGTGCGGGCCGATGGAATTCCCGTAGTTGAATGTGAGAGGAGGTAGCGCTCTGTCCACGTGGGGGGCGGGGTGCCCACGGAAAGTATCCTGCGATGGTGGTGCCTGCGTGTAGGTAGGACCATTCGACGGCACGTTCATGGGGCTGCGCACCTCAATGGAGTACGTGACTGGCTGTTGCTGCTGCTGCTGCTGCTGGGCTTGCTGTGGTGGCGGTGGTTGGCTGGCAATGGAGAAGAACTGCGGGTGCGAAGAACGCTCGTGCTGCTGGCCTGTTACCTGCATCGTTTGCAGGTTGGCGCCGCTGCTGCTGAGCGCTGACTGCGGAGGTGGGGACGCGAGATAGACAAAAGTCCCTTGGGGTTGAGGAGAGGTGGATTGAGGCACCGCCTGGCCTGTTGAGTTGGGCAGCGTCACATTGTGCACGACGTACGGGCGTTGCTGTGGTTGCGCCTGTTGCGTCACGGGCTGTGAAGGAAGCGACGCTGCTGCCATGATAGGCGACGAAGAGCTGGGGATGTGGTTTGAGTGGTGATGCTGCTGCAGGAGTACGACAGAGCCGTCCTGGAGCTGAATCTGCTGGGGCGGACTGTTGAATCCCCTGCTCGTGAAATTCGCGTTGCCGTTGTGTGGACTGCCCCCGCCGCTGCTGTGATTGCGGCCATTACTGGTCTGGAAAACGGGGAAAGTGGCTTGCTGTTGCTGTTGCTGCTGCTGTTGCTGCTGCAGTGGTGACGTTGGCATGACGGGAGACGACGACAGCGCCGCTAGGCCATCGGCACCTACAGACTGGCTCGTCGTCGTCATGCTAGGTGCACTTGGTGGGGAGTAGAGCATGTGGGGCGTGGGCACACCGCTTAACAGCACAGTAGTTCCGTTCCCCGCACTCCCGTGCGCACTCACGCTGCCATTGTTATGACTACTCACGTTGTTATTCAAGGTGTTGGCCATACTGTACGACGTCGAGTACGAAGACGTCGCAGACGCGAGCGTGCCACTCAGGTTGCCCGCGACAGCGCCGAGATGCCGTGAGGGAACGGAGGACACGACGGCAGGCCCTGCGGCGAAGGGTCCGTTGGTGAGGCTCACGTTGGCGGCGCTGCTCCCAAAGTGGGCATGACTGGTGTTGAAGGTGGAGTTCATAGACGCAAAGCCCGTGCTCGTGCCGATGGGAGACGACGTGCTGTTGCGCAAGGCAAGTTGCTGCGGGTTCGCCTGCTGCTGTTGCTGGTGTTGGCTGGAGGTGATGGCGGCGGCGTTGACGAGGCTCATGAGCGGGGCGAGGTCGGTCTGCAGAATGGTGCGGCAAACGTGCAAGAACTTGCAATCGGCGCCGAACCGGCACCCATCCTTCTGGCCATGCAGACGACACAGCGCTGTGGCACTCACTGTGAGCGTAGCGACACTGGCAGGAGGTGCAGAGCCTCCCGCCGCCGTGGCCTCCCCAAATCCGCTGTAGTCCTCGCCAGAGGTGGGTTGGAAGGCAGTCGGACAGAACGGCTGGCCTGCTCCGCCCACAGCAGCCGGCACCGTGATGGCGCTGGTGTTGTTATAATGCGCCTGCAACATGCGGTCGAGGCCAATGGTGTATGCCGTGCGGCGCAGCGGGATGGCGAATCGGGTGCTGCTGTCGACCGCGGCCTGCATGGTCGCCGAGGACGCGGCGGCGCCATTGCTTCCCACCATCGGGGTGGTGACGACAATCACGAGTTGGTCCCTAAAGCAGCGGAGAAAGTCACGAAACGGCTCGCCGGAAGCTATCATCATCTTGCCGCCGCCACCAGCAGCTGACCCTGTCGCACTTCCGTGGCGCTCCTCCCAGAGCCCGTCATTGGCGTCCCCATCCACCGCGCAGCAACACGGCTGGAGCTCCGCCTCGCGGCGCAGGCGCTGCACCACCCCTGGGTCCGCGTGGACCTGGTAGCAGTTGGCACCCTGGCGGCAGCGGCCCGACTGGTAGAGGAGGCAGAGGGAAGGGGTTGTGAGCCGGCCATTGAGACCCTTTGTGCTTTCCATGTGGGACACGGGTACTTTGATTTTGCGGCGCTGAGGGTCCACGACCGTAATGCAGCCCTCCTTGTCCACGCGGTCGCTGATCCCTGCGGCCTCGCCGTTGTACGTCTGCGCGGCCGACTCGAGGTCCTCGGTGATCGTGGTGGTGTGGTCGGGAAGTGGGGGTTGCAGGTTGGCAGGAAGGCGATACCGCATCTGATGTTGCTGCTGCTGTGACAGCGGCGATTGTGACTGTGCGTGACGGGAGACAAGGCTCACGACACCACCAGTGGGTGAGGAAGGGCCGCTTGAATCCCTGACCTCGTCGGGGCCGCTCAGAGGGTTGCTGTGGATGTGCGCCAGGTCCTTGGCGCTTGTGCTAATCGCGGTGTACTGCTTGGTCGCTGGGATACCGTTGAAAGTGGCGCTCAGCGGCATCACCGGCGCCGTCGCGGAGACGGAAGAGGGGTGCGCCTGCGTTTCGACCGGAGAGAGCGTCAGCGGGCGATCGTGGCATGAAAGCGGGGAGCCAGCGTGCTTGCCAGACAAAACCACGGGCGACACGTGTGACGGCTCTCGGGAGACCGGCACGGAAAAGCGCGCCGCGCCACCGTTGCCGGTCATTGCGGCCGACGTCGTCGCGCTGACACACCCCAAGGGGCTCAGGTCCTCCGAAAACACAGACCGAGGCAGACCCTGGCCGGAATCGGTGCCGTCCCCGTTCGTCGCGGCCAGGGCGTTGGTTGTGTTTGAAACAGTCGTGAAGAGCGAGGTACCGCGACTGTCGCAGTGCACACGAATGCTCGAGTCCACCCCTTCATCCTCTAGCTGGCGGTTTTCGCGAAAGGCCTCGTAGAGGTCCGACAAGGGTCGCGCGTCTTCTTGGGGATCCTTGCGTAGTGGATTAGCGTTGACACTGCAAATCGCAGAACGGAACACGGCCAAGAGTTGCTCTGGGGAAGAACCTTCGGCGCCGCTCCGTGAACCGCGGCTGGTACCAGAGAGCATGTTGGGGTCGTGGAGTGGAACGGCAGCGTTCCCACTGTACAAGGAACTGTCCGCTGGTCCAGAACCATCGTTGCTGTCCGACGGATAAATGAAGTCGCGATCCTCGTCATCCTCGTCATCGTCCTCGTCCACGTTTGCCCTCACCGCGCGTGAGGCCATCAAGAGCCGGAGAACCCTCTCTGGGTCCTGCTCGTTGTCCAGACCGTCATTGTACCCTTCGACCTCGGCTGGCGACAAGTCCGCGCTGGGCGTCGCGTGGTGCGCAGATCCAGTGCCGCCCCGACGCCGCTCCTCAAGACCCATCTCGCTGCCGC
The DNA here is from genome assembly GCA_030849835.1 of Herpetomonas samuelpessoai. Lineage (NCBI taxonomy): Eukaryota > Euglenozoa > Kinetoplastea > Trypanosomatida > Trypanosomatidae > Herpetomonas > Herpetomonas samuelpessoai. Next base: position 197,239 of record JASAOC010002112.1, on the reverse strand, counting down.
TGCTGGGACTTCCCGCGGCCCGCCGAAGCCGACGCTGCTGATGTTGTTGATGTTGCTGTTCTTGCAACCGGCGTTGCTCATGTGAAATCTCAACGTAGTCCTCGTCGTCAAGAAGCACCGAGGTGTTGGTGGTGAGGGTGAGAGAGCGCAGCGTGCTGTCTCGCAACACGCCACTGCCGAGCACGTCGCTCGTGCTGGTGACGTGGTGTTGCAAAAGCCCTGCCCCTTCCTCGCCGATGGGGACCAGTCCCACACCGCTTCCCCTCCGCGTGTGATGGACGTTTGCGTTCGCCACACCGGTACCTGCGCTGCTGCCTTGCGGGTCAACGTGATGATGCGTAACCAGTTGCGAGCGGTGGGCCGCCGGTTGTGGCAACTGCTGCTGCTGGCTAAAGTGATGGCGCCGGGGTTGGCTGTGAGCACCTTGCGCGGGAAGCCCTTGCAGCGGTTGTCCGGTGCATGAGGGTGGAGTCGGCAGGCCGCTCAGGCTGGGTGTGTGGCCTGTCTGCGAGACAACGTGACTGACACTCGAGAGACTGGTCATGGGAATGCTGCTGGGGTTGGGGTTCATAATGGCGTTTGTGGTAGCCGTGGTGCGGCCCGTGCGGTTCAGGGTCTCCATCAGAGACGCTGCGTACGCCCCATTCCACGTTACGCTTGGTGAAACACTGGCGCCTCCCATGGTGGCACTCGCCCCAACTCCGTTTAATGAATTTTGAAACATAGCAGGGAAGCTGCCAGATGTGGCGGAGGTGCCACAGCAAGGGGTAGAGTCCACCTTCGAGTTTGTGGTCGAGGCAAACGGGTCTTGTGAGGAAGGGTACTGCTGAAGACCTGTGCTGGGCGTGGAACACGGTGAGAGGCTTGCTGGCTGCTTCGCTTGCAACACACTCGTGGCGGTGAAGGAGTTTCCCGTGGCTGCGGACACGCCCACGGTCGGGGGGGACGCTCCGGCAGCCTCTGGCCCGTGCGCACTAGAGGCTGTTGTGGGGAACAGCGAGGCCCCTGCGAGAGGGGTCATCGAGGTGCTGCTCCCCTCTCCCTGTGTGTTGCCTCGGTGCGCACGTGCGTGGGTTGGTCCCCTCGCTCGGTCCGCCGCCGCCTCACGAGGAAGGTACACGGGGGACTCCGTCACGTGCGGCGGGTCGCTAGAGAGGGCCGCCGAGACAGGGCTGGCATACGGGCCCTGGTTGCCTTTGTAGGGAAAGCTGGGTGCCGTGGGCTCGCCGTCGGGCACGCTGAGACGGCGTTCGTGTGTGGCGCCAGTCATCATCACGCGGGCGCCGCTGGTGAAGTTGCTTCCTTCGCCGTCATGCCCCGAAACAGTGAGGAAAACTTGGTCCTCCATGCTAAACTCTGGTGAGGTGTGGTACCGTGGCACCGGCTGAGAAGGCAACTGCGACATGGCTCTGTTGGTCACTCACTCAGTGAAGATACAATGTGTGAAGGGGGAGTCAGAGCGGAATTCTCCTAATCTTTGAAAAGTCTCTCACGAGCTTTACAAAGCAAAAGGTAAACCGAGAGGGAAACTACTCAAGGTATCAGAGGGACTGGTTTCACAACAAATTGAATCCCAAAGCACCCTAACCGAGCGAAAGAATGCGTAGCTGTCTACCAGTCACGCTCGGCGAAAGTATGAATGTCGGTTTACAAAAAAAAAAAAAAAAGAGATACTACGTGCTGAGCCACACGTCACTCTCGAGGAGGCAGAAGGGGGAAAAAGAGAGATGCAGCGCCAAACTCAAAGAATAAAGAAAGAAGGCCAAGAGAGCCTAGGAGATCGAGTGCTTACGGCACGAAAAGAAAAAGATTTCAGGCAAATGCGTCAACAAGACAGACGTTGCTTTTGTGTTTGACTTCCTTTTTTTTTTCTTACCTCAAACGAGATGTAGATTAACTGTTCTGTGCAAGTGCAATATGACCAAATTTTTTTTTAAAAAAGGAGAAAAGGCAAGAGAGGGGAGGTCGGGGGATTAACAAAAGGTATGCTGGAAGGGAGAGGGAGGGGGAGCCTAAAGAACACAGAGATCTCTCCGCGGCGAGAGGTTAAGAATTTCAAATGGTGAAGAGAAAAACGGGAAGGAACGTGGAGAGCTTCTCCAGAGGAGGCGGGGAAGAGGGGAAGAAGTCAGAAGAGATGTCCCAAAGAAAGTTAAAAGAGGACAAGTGATAATATCAGATAAGGTAGGGAGCCAACTAGTGAATGAACAGAAAGGGTGACCACACAGATGAAAAAAATAAAATATGAAAAAGATACGGAGAGCTGCAGAGTGAATCCGATGCTCGGAAATGTTGTGTGGTTCCTTTATTGTTTTCACCGAACTTGCTAATGGATGTGCTGAAAGGAATGAATAATGTGAATAAGCCCTACGAGCGCGTTGCGAGCAAGGTGCAGATAGGAGTGAAGACTGGAATGGGCACTGCCGAACACGCATCTCAGGTATCTGTGTCAGCTCTCGGGGTGTGGACGCGTGGTCAAAGCATACGTGCGAAGAGAGCGCACGGAGGTTTCGCAACCCCTGCCTATTTTTCACATATTTTTACCGTTTCGTTTACTAATCTTCCATCGGAATGACCCACCCTGTCGGCAAACTGTACATGCGTAGCGAACGCATGGAAGTAAAGCCTGGTGAAGCTTTTTTTTTTTTCGCCCCTGGAGGAGATCCGTTTGTTATTGTTTCCTCAAGTATACCCTGTGTCCTCCTTTTCCTTTTCTTTTTGGTCTGTGGTGTGTGATTGGGATTCGGGTCCCTCTTATTCACGCCACAAAAACAGACAAGGGGAACTAGCCTTCTTTGGCGTTTTCCTCTTCTGCGCCTGAACGCGAGAAGGGAAGTGGTAGCAGCACACCTACAGCAGTCCCCTTTTCCCCTCGCGTACTCGCCGCTAAAAGCATACGCGGACTGCGTGTGAGTTCAAAGGCCGTAGTTCGCGTGGACCACGCTGGGTAAGGCGAGCCCTGGCGCACCGGTGCACACTCGCCGAGTTTTGGCAACTGCGTAGGAGGAAAAAAAAAGTCAAAACGGGGTGTCATGGGGCACGGAGGCACGCGCACGCGACGTGCGTACGTGTGTACACGGGTACCTGACCCTCACTTGACATTGTAATTGTGCGTACTCTGCTGGGTCCAGTAGGCCATCTCCTCCTCTACCCCTTCCAAATCGTACTCATCGCGCTGCCGTTGCAGGTTCAGTGTGTCATCCAAGGCACGGTTCGACGACGCCCCAGATGCCGCGCAGCCGTCGCTAAGATCCTCCAGTCCGTACGTTTCCTTGTACCACGCCTCGTACCGTTCCGCGTCCGGGGTGTAGAAGTTTCGTACCTCTTCGTTTGCCTGAAAGGCACGCATCCACTGACGCCCAGGAGGGATGGGGGGCGGGGGCGGCAGCTGCGCCACATAGCCGCTCGTCACGGGCTTGCTGAAAAGCAACGTAAGGAAACTGCGCCGGTACATGGCGAATGCACGACTAAAATGACGTCGACGGAAGTGTTGTAAAGGAAAGACAAGCTGCTGTCTCCCTTGACCTACTTGGGCTGTACGTCTTCGGCTCAAGAGCTGGAATCCTCGACAATAAGAAAAAAAAAAATCTTGTTGCGACCCCAACCTTCCTCGGCCACGAAATGCTCCCAATTTGAATTTCTATTTGGCTGCTTCTTTTCGTGTATTCTTTTTTTTTTCTTTACGTCTCCCCTTTCCTTCTTGCTGGTGCGTGTGTGCGTTTGCGAGGGCAGAATAAAAGAGAGAGTGGCCGCTTGAAGGGACGCACACGGAAGATGGATTTGGGAGAGCCGCCTGTCCCAACTGTAAGGCAACGATCCATGGCACTCCCAGCCCAACGAACGCATGTGGCACCGCACACGCGAAAAGGACGATACTCGTGTGAAATGAGACACACACACATACACATAAAGTCAGCCGAATGCGCGTCGCTAACTGTCTTTACCAGGCGCACCTTCTCCCTCTCCGGAGACGTCAGCGCTGCCTTCGTTGAGAAGGGTGAAAATGAGCGACGCAATGGATTGACATCATGCGCGCTGTTTTTCTTCGCCTGTCTTTTTTGCTTTGTCATTTGATCGTTGAGCTGTGCTTTGCCAAACAGAAACACACCACATGGCGTACGCACGTGTGTTTCATGAAGTAATTCAGAAAAAAATAAAAGAGCAAGTCGTAGTTCATTGCGGGAGATAGTTGAGAGACCCTCAGAATGAGGAGTCAGGCATACAACTGGAGTCGTTTATATAAGAACGTGCGTGGAGATTTTTGTAAATAGTCGAATCCTACGATTGGCATCACGTCCAAGGAAAACAGAGGAGTAGAGGAGAAAGGAGACGAGCCTCGTCAATCCTTCCCCCACCCCCTCCTCCTTTCCCGCTGCCACTTTTTATTTCCCACAGCACTCCGTCGAAATGGGCTACATATCAAAGGGCAGTGTGATGCGCTGTTGTTGTTGACGGTTCGTTGCAAACAAGGATAGGGCTGTCAGAGAACGGAAGGGCGCAGACGTCGAGAGAGGAAGCAAGCCAGCAACACACTGAAGATGTTGCTACCCCAACGTGCCTCCCCCCCCCTCCTTCCTTGCTCGGTCCGTCCAAAGGGGAAAGGCGGAGGCCCTGTCAAGAAGATGAGGTCAAGGGGGAACGAGAAGAAAGAAACACACGTGCCTCTGTCGCTTCGCGCGACCTGCTTCCTTAGAACTTGTACACGCAGGTTTCATCGTAGCCGAGTTCAGCGAGGTAGCCGGAGAGCTTGCCCTGTTTTGGTGGGTACGAGGAGTAGTCCTTAGGGCCCGACACCGCCTTCATGAAGCCTGGTGGGCCACTGACGAGCACGACAGAATCGCCTTTGCGCTCGGGGCCAGGCATCGTCTCCTGGATCATCTTCTTGTCGATGAGACCGGTGTAACCAATCCAGCGCTTGGGTGCAGTCGTCAGGCAGTGGTGAACGGCGAAGCTTCCTTCGTGGGCCTTGGCCAGCGCATCCATCTCCTTGCCCAGCAGAATATCGTCCTCCGTCTTGTTGCAGTACAGGACAGAGATCTTGGTGGTGTTCTTCTTCTCCGCCAGCACGTTGCGCATGACCTGGTACATGGGGGTAATACCAGTGCCACCGGCGATCATGCCGATGCGGTTGAACTGCGAGGGAGCGATAGCAAAGGTCTGCCACGGGCCCTTCACGTCAATGCTGTCGCCTACTTTAAGCGAGAAGAGGTGGCTGCCCATCTTGCTGTTGGGGTAGCACTTGATGAGCAGCTCAAAGGAGCCCTCGTTTTGCACGAGGTCGAGTGGGGTGTACGGGCGCATCACCTCCTCGCCATTGTCGGCGGTGTACCGAAGTGTGATGCAGGAGGCGACGGGAAGATTGAGTGGGCTCTTGGGGGAGGCCAGAGCGAACTTGAAGCGCTTCACATCGTGCGACTCCTGGTGCACCTCAATCAGCTTGTAAGGCTGGAACTTCTCCTGGGAGAAGGCGGGCGGGACACCACCCCACCCCCAAGCCTGAGCGGTCTGCTGGGTGTGGAAGTAGCTGGCGCCCGTAAGACCAGCAGTCACGGCAGCGAGAAAAGCCTTCATTGTTGTGGGTGGCGATATGAAGTACGGGTTTTGGGTTGCAAACGAAAACGGAGAGGAATGAAGTGGTGAAAAAAAAAGGAGAGAATTAGATAATAATAATAATAAGTGACTTGGTCTTCTGGCTAAGACGAAAAAGAGAACAGAGAAGAGCGATAGCTATGAAACGACGTGTTGATGAAATAATCTAGCACAGGGAATGAAATAAAAGTATAGGGTGTGTGTGAAACGGGTACCAAGGAATCATGAGAGTGTTGGGAATTGAGAAAAAAGTGATGAAGGCAGCATGTGGGCGAGAGCAGTTCATTCCTTCCTCGACGTCATCCATGTATTGTGCATGTGCACGAGAGCGTGGGTGCGTCCAAGGCGATCAGGAGTGATGTGAGGACATATACCAGTAGGCAAAGGCGCTTCTTCGCGGAGTGCTTCGCAAACTGCTAGACGTGTCACCTTGATGGGCCTCTCTCTCTCTCTCTCGCCCCCTTCTCTCGCCACTCTGATCAGATTCACGGCCCATCTTGGTGCCTCTATATCAAAGTCCGTTGTACGTAGCCGAACACCGCCGCCGGCCGCAGAGGGCAGAGCTCTGTGAGGCATCGGTGATACTACATGGTGGTTTGCTTGCCAGGGACTCGGATTTTCCACGCAAAGCGCCTTCTCGCCTCAGGCCCTCCCACGTCCGCTTTTTGATGCGTGTGAGTGTGTGTGGACCCGAATGAGAGAATGCACATTCTTATTGTTGTTGTTTTTTCTTCTCTCGCCTTTCGTTTGAAAGGTGTCGTTGACAAGATAATAATGCCTGGTAAAGCCCTCATTCCTCCGCCCTCTACGGACTCGTTGCTGTGACGGAGGGGAGGATGGTACGCTCAGGGAAAAGTGACAGCAAGAACGAACATTCGCGAGCAAGTGAAAGTACAATAAGTCGTGAAGAGTGGAAGAAAACGACGTGAATGCAACCGTCCACTGCAACAAGAACAAGGACAACAAAAATTACAGAAGGACAAGAAAAAGAACCTCTGGCAGAAACGCTTTCAATATCCGTCACAGTCCGCGGACCTCCTCCGCCTGCTGACTATGATGAAGTGAAAGTAAGCTTTTATGATTTTCTCCGGAGAAGCTGGTACGACAGATCTGGTGTTTCATGGAATTCTCGCGCAACAGCACACGACCAGCAGGTGCGTTATCAGTGAACGTGGCAGGAAATGCCACAACAACAAACAGGAGCGTAAGCTCATAGAAAAGGGGAAACATATAAAGATGCAAGAAAACACAACACAAGAACGTAAAGGCACACGACACAAAGGAACACTTTCCATGGTTTCGCTTTGCATCTGTCGCCTTCCCAAATCCTAACTGATTCTATTTCCCTACCGCGCGAGTGAACAACACAACGGATGTTTCCCCCCCTTTTTTTTGTGGAAGCACGCGCAACAAGCCAGTGTGACACAGGCCCATCGGCGAGCATGACGTCTCGCTCCAACCCTTGAGAGCTGACACCGCGCTTGTTTGTTCGCTGCTATCTTCTTTCTTTTCTCTCTAGCTGATAGTTATTCACTCTGCCTTTTCCTTTTTTTTCCTCTTATCAAAACTTAAAGACCATCTTTGGCATGTAGCCAAGCTCCTTCATGATGCCCTTGAGCTCGCCCTGGGCGGGAGGGTATTTACTGAAGTCCTTGTCACCGCTGATAGCCTCCATGAACGGTGGGGGTCCGCAGACGAGGATCACGGCATCGCCGGCGCGGTTCGGCGGCGGCATCAACGACTTGATCATTTCCTTGTTCACGTGTCCCACACCACCCATCCAGTCGGACGGTGCCTTGCTCAGGACAAAGTACGGAGAAAAGCGCGGATACGTTTCCATCAGCTCATTGATCTCGTTGCCAAGCAACACGTCCTCCTTGCGGGAGTTAGCGTAAATGAGGGAGATCTCCGTGTTGTTCTTCGGAGCCCGCAGCACGTTGCGTGCCACCTGGTACATTGGGGTAATGCCGGTACCACCCGCAATCATGCCAATCGTCTTGTATTGGTTCGCCTTGATGGGAAGCTTCACCCATGGGCCCTTGGCATCAATGGTGTCTCCCTTCTTCATGCTGAAGAGGTGGGTGCCCATCTTGGACCCCTGGTACTTCTTCACCAACACCTCGAAGTAGCCCAGCTGTTCCGAGCGGCTAATGGGGGTGTACGGGCGCACCACGTCCTTGCCATCCTTGTCAACGTAACGGAAGCTGATGCAGGAGGCGACCTCGAGGTTGAGAGGCATGTCCGCTTCCGGCAGGGCAAACCGGAACACCTTGGCGTTGTGAGACTCATCGTAGACATTAATCAGAGGGAAGGAACGGTACTCCGCCGGGGAAAAGGGACTTTTCTCCGCCGAGGCGCACGACACCGCAAGGCTAGAGGGATTCTCACGAGAGTAGACGCTATGGAACCAGCTGGACGCGGCGACGCCGACAGTGGTGGCAAGGATGGCCTTCATTGTGTTTGGTCGCGCGTACTAAACTAAGCTGTGGGTAAACAGAGGGAGACTGCTCCGTACGGTTCTCTTTCGATTTTGAATGGAGGTGAGAGAGTTGTGTTGGTGGCTATGGGCAGTCTCAGCCGTGGGCAAATAATTGTTGTTGACAAGGTCGACAACTAAACAGTGAATACTAGACAATTTCTCGAAATGAAGCTAAAAGAAAAAGATGCCCGCTTACACGCCTCAGCCACAAGTCGATTACGAAAGTAGAAGAGGGAAAAGTGTTCACGGAAGACTTGCGATATCCTCTTGATCAGAGCTGGATGAAGCTGTGCTATTCTTGTGCCAATGAAAAGGAGAAGAGAAGGGTCAAGCAGACGGTAGAAATGTGTTCCGCTCGCGATACCTAATCCAGTTTCTTCGCTCACATGTCAGTGAAGGAGCCCACGTGCAACCTTACATCTCTGCAATACTACGTTGTTGAGCTGGAGTGAAGAGGTATCAGTATGCGCCACAGCCGTTCAAAATGCTTCACCTACCAGTTTCCTCTCCGACATCGCACTTCTATTTTCGCGTCACCTTTTTTTTTCGTTTTACTGTGTCAGCGTGGGCAGCCTACTGCTCACCTTTCTGATGAACGTGGACGAACGAGCGCACAATTTCACGAGTCAACCATGCGGGGTTTTGTCCCCGTTGCATTATGACAGCGTGTCCGTTTCTTTCCCTGAAATGATTTGCGGTGTCTCAAGAATATAAAGTTATGAAAGGTTTTCCTTCCTTGCGCACAAGACCCTCAGCCTCTCCCGCAAATGGTACGACGGAACGAAGATGAAAAATCACTTTACCCAAAACCTGCCTGAGAGCATGCGGGCACTATGATATCACTTGTTGTTCTGAATCAGCCCTGATGGGATACCAAGTTCTTTCGTGAGTACACTCGACAGCTTGTTGGTGATATCACCTTGGACGTGAATCTCCACAGGGATCTTTGTTCCGCTTTTTAGATTTGTCATCTCAGCAGCTGGGTCAAAAACGCTGCAGCTAGTGGAAAAGCGCTGGCGCCACGCACGGCACAAAATGTCCAGGTCGAACCCAAGTGCCTCCATGTTTTTGAGGATCGTGATCACCTTATTGCCAGACCGCTTTTCCGTCCACACGTTGATGTGAGGAGGTGGACCATTTTTCACGATATGTCGAGGAGGGATGTACTCACTCATCGTGGCAGAACCACTCACGCTAGTCTGCACGGTAATCTCCGTCACGAGGTTGAAGTGACGCTTCAAGACCGTCTCATCGAGCTTGTCAAGGGACATTCTTCCGGTTTCATCGCCTAGTGGTTGATAAGAGCTGAGCGATCCTTCCAACCGCACCAGCGGCATAGACCCCTTAGCGCCGGGAATTTCCATTAGTCCACGTGCTTTTACGTACGCGCGTAATCTGCTGGTGATCGCTTTCCGTGGATACAAGCAAGAGTAAGCGTCGTCGTCAACAGGCGGTAGCGAATCCCCACGATCGATTGATTTCACGCCCTTCTCGACATCTTCCAAAGTGGGTAGGTTTGTCTGCGTTTCGCTTGCGACAACCATATCGATGTCGTCGCCAAAAATGACGTGTGCCAAGGTATCCGGCATGTTTGTGTTTCTGCGAGGGCGAAAATTCGATTCCACCGAGAGGATTTGCTGATTGAATACGGTCTTTTTGTCCTGCATCAGGCGAAGCTCGGCCGCCCGTCCCTCCTTCTCTTTTGCAGGCTTCTGGACAGTTTCCAGGAACACCTTGAATTTACGGTTGTGGTCCCGCATTTGGACGCACGATTTATTGATTTTTGTGATGGAATGAACTCCTGGATTGACTTCGGCAATTTCCACGACGTCATGGAAGGTCTTCAGGAAAGTCAACGCACGCTTGTGCTTTGTATTCTTGAAGTCAATGGGCTTAGCGTCTTCGGTAAGCCGAGGGTACGCATTCACTAACGTAGCGGTGAACTGCGTCACGGGCAGCGGTATTGCTGAGGAAGGAATCCCTTTAACGGCTTCAAAAAACGCGAACGCTAGTATCGTGTCCTCATCGATGAAAAGAGAGGAGAAATCATCCACAGCCGCTTCACTATCTGCGGCTCCTTCGGTATTTTCGTCAAGTGCGCTTTCGTGGGCAGCAAATGCGTCTCCGTCAGCAACGTGCCCCTCAGCATCTTGCACCTCCACCGTGGTGTTTTCGTTTTCGGTGGCCCCTTCCGGTGGGACGTTTCCTGTTGGAGGTAAGTCCGCCTCCGGGTCGGTTGACTCTGCTGCGGGTGCAGCTTCACTTTGCGGTAAATTTTCAAGAACCTCTTCCGCTAGAAACTCAACAGGTAACGGATTCTCACCGCGTCCACCAGACGTATCACTGCACGACGTGACAAACACTGCCTCAAATTCCTTCCAGAGATCGTCCGTGAAGCAATTGATGATATAGACACCAACACCAGTAGCGTCACTCTCCGCGAATCGCGATGTGGTGAACCCGACTGCGTACGGAGAGTTTGTCCCGATGGAAAACACTAACGCAAGTGACCCAGAGGGTACGTCTGATTTGCTCGTAGCTAGAATGCCCGGAATCATAAGGTGAGCTCCGGACAAGAGAAAGCGCGACGTCGGTCCGCGGCAGTACACGTTAGTCCCCAGCTGCGAGACGAACTCCACAAATCGATCTGGGTCGTCTTGTAAAAAGCAACGCGCTCGTAAAAGAAAGAACAGTGTCGGCACAAGACTTCCTTTCACCGTCCCTTTGGGCAACAACTCTTCTGCATCCGCAGGAAGGCCATCGACAGAAATGAAGAGAGGGAGCTCGTTCACGAGATACAGATTCGTGGATGCGCCAGGGCCGAATTGCCACCGACGACGTGATACAGCAGCCTTCTTGTCCCACACACCATCGAGGACGTCTTCGAAATCTTTTCCGATAACAGCAACGACGTTGGCTTTAATTTTCTTTGCGTCACTCTTCCCGATCGCCTGTACTTCCTTCACAGTGTGCTTCTTGTGGAACATCACGCGTGACCACCTTTGAGGTTAGTTGTGATAAGAAGGCCTGTATTTGGTAAACGCAAAAAAAAAAAAGGATGTTCGTTTTATCCTGAACTTGTACGTACGATAAATTTTAGTCGAGTTTCAGTGGGTAATGAACTGATGACAGACTCTCCTTTGTCAGATGTTTGACAACGGTGCAACAAACTTTTTTTTTGAGGAGAGAAAGAGAGAGAAATATTCTACCCCACAAGGAGGGACGAAGGAAAGACATGAGTGTCGTCCCGGGACGGATTTTCCACATGACAGCGAGGTGTCGACCTCGCACGTGAAGGCTAGGGAAAAGTGCAAAGATCCGGGTACGCAGACCAATTTCGTTTTTTTTTTGTGTGTGTTGGGTCAGCACTTGACCGCGGCGGTCGGTTTCTATTACCCTTTCAATCTTCGTTTCTGTAATGCCTGGGTGGGTACGGGTGGTGGTGCACCGCGTGTGTACGTACATCTGGGAGGGGAGGTACGGGAACGCGATCACATCGTTTGTCAGAGTAGCACGTCCTGAAAGCGGTGGGAAACAGCACAGAAGACGAGTGATAGGCTTTTTGTACATATATAAAAGGGTAGTGAGGATAAAACCTGTGGTGTCCAAGTTCTCATTGGTCGTCTTATTTTTTACCTCTTTTGCCCTTTTTCTTGGCTTCAGGAGGCGCTGGGACTCGTGTGGCAAGAATCTGGGCCAACCTTTCAAAAACAACTTCCGGTATATTTACATTCTGGTCGATCCACAAAGTGTGCAGGCTGTGGTTGACCTTAGTGTCTCCAGGGATCCCCACGAACAGTGGAGCTTCGTCACTAGCTTTTGGTGAGGCCGAGTTCTCTTCCCCCGTGTTCCCACTGGGCAATCTGTCATTATTCTGAGAGGAATGCGAAGTGGTCTGGAGCACCGTCGTCGAATTTTCCTGGGGCACATCAGCTGTGTCGGCCACGGCCGTTGCGGACAGTCGGCGAGACATCTTGTCCTCGTGGTTTTCGAGAGCACTGAGGAATTTCTCCACTCCTGCGACTGTGATCCGGTTGTTTCGGACTGATAGCGTCTTCAATGTCGACGACATTCTCAACGCATCCGCCAACGCAGCAGCCCCCAAATCCGTTACTTCATTGGAAGCACTGTGGAACGACTCCAAATGTAATAGGCACACAGCCGCGGCGATGGCACCACGGTCACAGATGAGATTCCCATTGACGCTAAGGTGTTTTAGTGTTTTGTTCCGAGAGATACACTCGAAGAAACGCACCGCACCTTCTTCGCCCATGTTGTTCATGGACAGATCGAGGTATGTGAGAGTTGAGTTCAGCATAATTTTTCTTCCAAGAGCAACGCACTTTTCTGGGCCAATAAATGACCGGGAGAGATTGATTTTGATTCCCCATGGAGGAGGAGGGTTCAGCTTGAGTTGTAGCAAGATAGCGGCCTCTTCGCTAGGGCGGAGTCGGTATGGGTGACAGCTAGGGGCAAGAGGATCCGGCGGGGGAGTTGCTGTTTGAATCATATCTATCGCTTTCTCGAAAGGCGTGACAGGCACGGTGTCGTGTGGGTCCATAGGTGAGGCTTGCACTTGAAAGGTGAGAAAAGGTGTCTTTGCGTGTCTGCTGGAAATCCATGAAAGGAGAAAAGCAAATCAGGGATGGGGTTAGGTAAGGAAGACGAAGGCATTCAGGGTTCGCGAATGTTATTTTTAGGTGTGTGAGCGTGTGCTGAGTCTTGTTATAGCGCATTTCGGGTCATCCGCACGAGAAGCAGCTCCGAGGTTCCCTGGCAGCAAATCTGCTCCTTGTGTGACTTATCACGAAGCGCTTGTTTTTCGAGGCCCCGCTGGCCTTGCGGCGTGGGAACGGGGGAGGGGGAAGGGGGGGGAGGAGCAAAGATAACCGCGAGCGGTACTCGCCCCTTCGTTTTCGCTGTGCTCTCAGCCGGCCCCCCTCCCCCGCCTCCCGCCCCGTCCCCAGTCACCCTCATGGCCGCCCGAAACGCCACCTTGACCATCGCTCCCCAAAGCGCTTACAAGTGAACTCCCCGTCGACGCGCAGCAAGTGAAGTTGGCCACCACTGTGACGGTTGAAAAGCACCCAGCGTTCAAGGCTGACGCTGGCTGCCAAAGAACAAGACTGGGGAGTTCCACGTGATTGCGGCAACTCAGCGACAATCCTCCGGAATTCCTTCATTTGAACACACAATGAGTGCCTTCGATGAAATCCCAACGCAGAGCTTTGGCAAGCTGGGGTATATCACGGGCTTCATTCCGACAAGCGCACAGACGTCTCGGTTTGCCAGTAATTTATACTCGTCTTCCACATGTATACAACTTTCTCCGCGCCGCTCTCTCTCCGTTTACCATTGCGTAGCCTTGTGGTCTTTTACCTTTTGCTAACTAAGTCAACGCCAGCGCTAGCGCATCACACCCAAACTCCCGATAGTTCTTTTTCCCTTTTTTCACTCTTTTGTTTGAGCAATATCTATTATATCGCCCTTCCCTGTGATGAACCAGAAGTCAGAGGCTGATCTCCGCAAGGAGCAGGAAGAAGCTGACGCCGCCATGGCCCGTCAGCTGCAGGAGGAGCTGAACCGCCAAGAGGCGGAGGCACGGCAAACCGCTGCACATCCTCCCGCCGCACAACCGCCACGTCAGCCCGCGCCTCCTCCATCGCAAACGGACGACGGCATCCTTACCGTGGCGTGTCCAGCGTGCACATTCCTGAACGAGATCAAGAATCCTGTTGCGGGCAAGAAGTACGCCTGCATCCAATGCCGGACTCCACTGCCGATGCCTAACGGACTCCCTCAAAAGTCTCAAGAGCCGCGCATGGTGGAGTGCAAGATATGTCACTCGGTGAACCGCGTACCCAACAAGAAGGCGGACGCTATCTTGTGTGGAGCTTGCTACCAGCAGCTAGGCTCTCGGCTGGATGCTCCGCCCGCTGCTTCCCAGGAGCCACCGGCTGCCGCAGCCCCGGCACCTGCCGCGGAGGAAGAGGAACTGCGCACCGTGCAAATCCGTTGCGGACAGTGCAGTGCAGTCAACGCCATCCAAGTCTCGACGGACGCCAAAGTTGTGCAATTTGAATGCGGAAATTGCACCACCATCAACGAGGTTAATTTGGCCTAGATTACAAGAAAGGCTTCAGCGGTTCATTTGCCTTCACGAGCGTTTTCCCACTTGGTTTCTCTATGGCCAGAGGCTGTGTTCTCCCTTGCATCCCATAAGAATAGCGTCTCTTTACCTGTGGCATTGTAGGTGTGGCGCGTCACGCGTCAAAGAGAATTCGTGCCAGTGACGAACGCATTTCTACAAGGACACACTAATTGCTGTTAGTTCGTGAGCTAATCGGTGCTTACTTTTTCTTGCCTTGCTTGTACCTCTTTGCGAACCTTCTCCACCAAGGACACATGTTGCCTGATTCTTGTGCTTTGCAACTTGTTTCTTCCTGACAGTACCCAACACACACATACAAAAAGAACGTTAATTTTTAATTGTGTCTGGCGTCACAGAGCCACCATGGCTGTGATGGAGAAGCAGTGAAGAAAAGCAACGGATGACAGTCAAGGCCATTGTCTGGTATACCATGCTACACATGGTGGGCTGTGGAAGAGGCATCACTTCCATGGTCGGATCAGATTCAAGGTGCTACCTTCCTTTAGCCCCGTGGAAGTGCCTCTTTTGCGATGGACACTGGCACGCACTTGAACAACCTTTCCCGTTCATTAAGCGAGGTCGCATCTACGTCTCATGCCATATTTAACTCACACTCTCCCACGCTCCCTCATTGATCGCGTCATCTTTTTCACAGCTTGTCAACGGTGACTTCCGGTGGGTTTTGCGTACCGGCCGTAGCCCTATTTGCTTTAGATACTTGCTCTCGCACCTCAGTGAGGGATCCCCAAGTTATTTGCGGCCGTTCTCCCCGATAGCACTTCAGTGTGGAAGAGGTAGACCCGGCTGTGTTCAAGCAAGAAGCTTTCTCCTTGAGAACACTGTGCACTCGTAGCAGCGATAACTAGCTTGTTGCTCTCGTTGAGAACTTCTTATTCTTTCACAACTATATTGCGACGTTGAGGTAGGTGTCTATCTGCCCGATAACTTCTTTTCCGCCGAGCATCGACTGGGTCTCTCCTGTGCCTCGCATCTCTCATTTCCACATTGTTTTGCCTCTTTTCTCTATTCTGCGAGTTACTTGCCTCCCTTTATTCATTGCTTCAGTTTTATCTGTGTGTCTCCCTCAAGCTATCTGCTAACCCACTATTTTATTCTGTCAACCCTACCTGTACTTTGCGTTGGATAGGTGTTCTGTCTCATTTGTCAGACTCTGTATTTCGCTACAGCCCCGTGAAGAGCTGCTCTTCCTGTATATAGGTGAGTTGGACCAAAAGAGGCTAAACAGCTGTCACCGTCACTTGTGCTCGTGTCTCTGGCTACCCTCTTCACAGCACTTACAGGCGTTACTGAACGAGTCCGTGCACCGTTTCTGTGGCCTCTCT
This sequence comes from Herpetomonas samuelpessoai, assembly GCA_030849835.1. NCBI lineage: Eukaryota > Euglenozoa > Kinetoplastea > Trypanosomatida > Trypanosomatidae > Herpetomonas > Herpetomonas samuelpessoai. The sequence continues at coordinate 181,677 of JASAOC010002112.1, read as the reverse complement.
TTCTCTACCTTCCTTCTCTGAAACCCGTGATCCCACACAGGCTCCTGTGCTTCGGTGGACAAAACCATGGGCCGCGTGGGTGAATATGAAGTACTGGAGACACTCGGAGAAGGTGCGTACAGCAAAGTGAAACGTGTCCTTCACATTCCGACGGACGAGGTATTTGTGGCAAAGATCATTCCAAAATCGTACCAACGCGTCGAAACTGATGTGAGACTGGAGATTTCCATCCTACGCCGCTTAAAGCATCGTAACATTGTTCAACTGATTGAGATTTTGGAGAGCAGCAATAATTACTACATCATTCTGGAACCGGTGATGGGCGGTGACCTGTGTGATTTGCTAATGAGCTCCCCTGAACCACTGCCTGAGCAGGATGTTGCTGCTCTGTTCATCCAACTGGTTGCCGGTGTTCGAGCGTGTCATAGGAACGGCGTCGCCCATCGAGATCTGAAGCCTGAGAACCTACTCTTGACAACAAATGGCCAACTGAAAATTTCTGATTTCGGTCTCAGCCGACTCCACCGTGAGAGCAACTTCCAAGCACGCGCGAATGAGTACGCGCATACGCTGACTGGTACACTCGCCTATGTAGCACCCGAAGTTTTTGATCGCACCTATGACGCGTTCCGTGCGGACATTTGGTCGATGGGGTGCATTGCTTACGTGTTGCTAACCAAGAACTTCCCGTTTGGGTCTGCCAGCGATCCTAACGAGTTAGAAAGGCGCATACGCAACAGTGAGGTCAGCGCTATGCCAGGTACGGTGAGCCCAGAAGCAAGAGACCTGTGTCTGTGGCTGCTTTCACCACGCCCAGAAGACAGGCCTACGCTGGACCAAGTAGCTCGGCACGCTTTTTTCGCGAAGAACCTTCCAGCGGATTACTTAGCGAGGAGCGACACGAGGCGGCCTGTAGTGGTACAGGGCGCGAATGCGGAGGAGTTTAGTTGCCAGGTTCAGGACGACGCGTCTCCCCAGGGTGAAACAACAAGGGAAAAGGCGAGTGCGCCACCTGAAAGAAATGCTCTGTCTGCCCCTGAAAAGGTGAAGGCGGACGAAGTCTCTGCGGAGCCTGCCTCCTCGTCACAGGATAAGGAAAGCGTTTCCCTCCCGAAACATCCCCTTTCTGGAGACAACCGATCGGATGGCCTTCCGACCGGAACTGGAGCTGACTACGACGTCGAGGGTAAGGGGCTTGACTTCAAGGCGAAAACCAAGGCAGCAAGTGAGGTCGGTGTGCATCGTAGAGCTCGCCCCTTTATCAAATGAAACGCAGGAACGTTGTTCACCCGCACCTGCTGTATGTTTCTCTTTTCGGGCGCGCAGTGCTTACCAGAAGTAAGGTACCTATGGTCCCTAATTCGTTTCTTACCGTCCTTCCGCATGGGCGTCGGGACACCTGCACGTCGCGCTGTGAACTTCTTGTTGTTTCCCCAAAAGCTATGAGATTGCCGTGGCAAGCTGTAAACAAACACATCCCTAGGAAGATGCGGGGCAGGTTTCCGTGGGAGTGTAGGCAGAAAGAAATCTCTGTCCGGAACTCGTGCTCAACAAGGCGGGTCTACCGCCCTTCTTCCTTTCCTGGCGTAGGTGACAAGTGTGCCCACATGGGCCACTGCGCGTCACCTGCACTGCCGCCACCTTCCTTGCTTGTGTCTCTGCATTGGCTTCATGCGTATGTTATTGTTTCTTCATGCTTCCGCGTGTGTTTCGTTCCCCCAAAGGCTTCCTTTTTTTCTTTCAATACCGGTTCTCTCCTCCGTTGTGCCGTGGTACTTGCACAATCCCGACACCGGCTGCGGCAGCAAGAGCATCTCCCAAAATCCCTCACCGCGACACGGGAAGATGCTCGTGGTGACATCTATCCGCCTCAAGCGTTCTTGGCTCTTCCGTACGGTTTCCTCCCCTGTTGACGCTGCGTTGCGGTGGAGGTAGCGATGACAGTACACACGTCGCTTTAGCTGAGCTTTCCGCTTCCTATGTCTTCTTCCACTGGATTTTCTTCCCTCTTCCCGTTGCTGTCTCATTTACCATTATCTTTGCCATTCTTGATTTCTCTTCACATTTTTATCACTCGCCACCAACTGCTGTTCTCCACCTCTTTCGACCGTTTCGCTGAGTAGGGCACAGGTGAACTGCCCCGCATCCCCACCTTTTCACTGCGGGAAGTGGTGCTGCTTTTTTTTTTTTTTTTTTTTTTGACTCAGATGTCTGGGTCTCTGTGCTCGTGCTGATGCGCATCCCTCCTCAGTTAACTTCTGTCGCACGCTTTTGAGTAACCTCTGCTGTGTGGAGAAACAGGTTGCGGACTTCATGCGATGGTTGGTGGTGGCTCTTCCTCATCCTCACTCCTGGATTTCTTTCGTCATGGTGTTTAGGTGGCTTTTATCATGGGGGCCGCTCACTCGTCAAGCCGCTTTCGCCTTGTCCATTCCTTTAAAGATATATTACTTGGCACCGCTCACAGCGTTCCTCCCGGAGCTAAGAAGGATCACAGAGGAAATGAGGGAGTGAGCGAGAGGCGCAGCTGTGTCAATTGACTGACATGACAAGTTCCGTTCTTCTTGCCTATGCTTACGGCCATATCTTCGATCTTATCTATCTTTGTTCCCCCTTTCAGCCGTTGTTCATGTGTCTTTTTGTCGTCGCCTAAGCATCACTGCCCACATCTACGAGGATTTTGGTGACTTGTTTCCCTTTACCCCTTGTATTATCTTCACGTTCTCCATTTTTCCCCCTTTCCTCTCCCTCACATCCAGCAGTATCTGCGTGAACTCCCAACCAACTCAGAACAAGAGCAAAAACAAATATAGGAGAAAGAGACGATCCAGGAGAAGCCTGGAGTGCTAGCAAAAAGTTGTTAGCATGTGATACCGTACTACAAAACAAACGAAGGCATCGCTGATGCAATGTTTCTTTTCATAATGTAGAGAATTTCATGACACACAGAACCGTCATGTCGTCTCTTGGCGCAAAGCGCGGCGAACTCTGTCTTCGCCTGGAGCTCAACGCGACCCGTGACACAGGCGTTCTGCTGCTTCATAGTCGTGCTGCAGCTTGGTACGTAGCGATGAAGCTTGCGCGCTGCTTTCGGGTTCCAATTTTTGAACTGTCTTCTCGATTAACCGCGCCTACCTTCTTTCCGGTGCGTTTTCCTGGCCCTGCGTGACTCCATTCCCCTGCGTTTTCACGCGGAGGAAGCTCGTTTAGGTACGTCTGAGACCGCTGGCAGGCACTTGTAGCGCTTCGATCGCGTTCTCGTTCTTTTTTTTTTTTCACCGGCGTCTATTTTCACCCGTAGCACACCGCGCTAGGCGGTTCAGCAGACGAAAGCACCACCCGTCATTTTGTGTTTTTTAGGCAATGCCGAAGCCCGCCGTGCGCTACAATATTGGCCTAGGCCCGACACCGAAGCGCTCCTCGGTAGGAAGCCAGTACCTCTACACCAAAGCCCATCACACGCGCGAGGTGTGGTGGCGACGGCAGTATTTCTCCAAGAAACCGTTCGCCATCTCTCGCGCATCGGATGGTTGCACCCCGCGCATTTTGCTCGATCGGACCTTGTGGCACTCTCTCTGGGTGAGTAAGGCGAATCTGCCCGAGGCACACCGGTGGGAGCGCGTGGTGAACTCGCAGCGCGTGACAGAGGACCGGTGGGCTCTTGTGGAGGAGGAAGGCACCATGGTGGCCGTGAACTGGAAACTGTATTGCGAGCGTTTGGAAACGGAGCTGCAGACCGCACAGGACCAACTGCCTCAGTACACTATGGTCATGAAGGCGGTGCCCTCTGCGTGGAAAAAGTTTGATATTGAGCTCTCTGTGCTGCGTGGGCTGTCCGTGCGTGAGGCCATGGCGCAGTGCAAACTGAGTACTAGGAAGGGACACCTCGCCGTCTTTCGGGCCCTGGAGCTGGCTCTGCAAGGGGCGGAAGCTAAAGGGCTGGACAAGGAGCGTCTGCGCATCGCACACATCAGTTGCAGCCCTGGCCCAACGGACAAGCAAATTGACATTCGAAGTAAGGGCTACTACGCGTGGAAGACGAAGAAGTCGTCGCACCTGCTGCTGTCCGTCACAGAAGATCCGGAAATGGAGCTACCAGATCGAACGGCGATTCCCTACGCTTCTTTGATGACCATGAAGCGGGCGGGTCTGATGTCTGAACCCACTGTTCTGGACGTACCCGCCATTACAGCCGAAGGGATTTAAGGGAAAGGACGGAGAGCCACGTGTGCACGTGGTTCTCTTCTTCTTCTCCGTTCATGTCTCCCCTTGCGTCTGTCCCTCCTCGTCGCCGCTGCTGTGATCACGCGAAGAAGAAAAAAAAGCGCTTGGGCTGAATATCCGGTGTTCGACTGCTGGCCTGCGGTTGCCCAGTCCTGCGAGGTTGCTGCGAGTCCTCTCTTTGTTGTTTTCCCGACGATCCTTACATATGTGAAATCCATGTGTCTCATCTCGCTGTCTAATCACATACACTCACAAAGTACCGATGCGTACACAGAGAGTCTAGTTGTTCGTGTTCACGTACCCAAAAAAGATTCAAAAGAATTTTTTTAAAAAAGGACGTAGGCGAGGTTAGGAAAACTCCCGACGTGTCATGCTCAACGGCTGAAGGAAAACCTCGGAGGAGGAAAGACGACGGCCCATCGAAGCCGCTTTCTCTTTAGTGGGTTCTATCTTATGTCTCCCTGCCGGACGTCCGAAGCTCTAGGTTCACGGACGTGCGCCGGTGCAGTAAATGAGATTGAGTGTGACGACTCCTGAGAGGCTGCCTTATGATACAGCTCCGTGTGTTTGTCGGCGTATGCGTGTATACATGTGGCTGTGCTTGGTTCTCGGAAGGTCACAACGCACCACGGCATCTGTCATCTTCCGTTGTCCTTGCAACGTCTGTCCACTGCTCAGGAGTGTATTGTTTCACAAGCCGGAGCCATGCGCTTCACACCTTCTTTTTCTCCCTTTCCGCGCATGCTCGTCGGTGCTTTGTCCGCTAGTACTCGCTGCACACACTGCTAGACATTTTCAAAGTGTGCTGCTTTTCTTTTCCTTCGTAAAAGTTGAGGCATTGCTTCCTCTCCCATCCGTCTCTCATTTCTCACATTTTTTCCGCTCAGCTCTCTATCCGTTGGCGAGAAAGCAAGGGCTTCCTTCTCGTGACGCACGTGAGCGTTGTTGGTGTTTGTGCAGAAGCCACTCCCCTCTCTCTGTGCGTGGGCATGAGCTCTGCACGAAAGCGTCTCCGCCCACTTGACCCTGGGGAGGAGCGCGCTATCCACACGACTGACCCTCTGCTTGTTACGAGCCTTGACGACGAGCGTTCCTACTGCTTCAGCTGGCCCACAGCCCCACTCACGGCATGGATCAACGGTAACCTTGCGTACACGGAGGCCCATATCTACAAGAGCGCTGCCGCCGCCGCCGCTGCCGCTGCTGCGTCGTCGTCGGGCGTTGTCGCAGGCCTCGCTGGGAGCGCAGCGGCGGCGGCCGCCACAGCGTACCAGCGCGATGACGGGACAGGCGCCATCTCCCGTGGCCCTGTGGCGACGCCTCCTGTATTCAACGTGCGGGACCTGCTCTCTTCATGTTTCGGGCGCTCCATGGAGGACAACGGAAAGGAGGACACAGGAGGCTTGTTGGTGGGCGGGCTCAATGCTAAGTCTGACACGCCCAGCATCAGTGGGAACAGCCTCTCGACGTGTGAAGACATGGTCCACCTTCTCGCGCCGTTTGCTGCGGCGACGGAACAGCGTGACGCACACCCACCGGCCCTGATCGAGATGCCACCCACATCTGTAGCGCAACGAACCGGGGCACACCCTCTGTGTCCACCTCGCCCGCTCTGCACCGGTGAGGACTCCATCTTTACGCTGAATGAAATGCAACTGCGGGACGCGATAGAACTTGGCCTCATCGCGTGCAACGACCACGACGAGGAAGATCGCGGATGTGGTCCCTCTTGGATGAAAGAGAGCGCAGCGACGTCGCAGCGACAGCAGTTGGAGTGGGAGGTGACTGGTCTGGAGTGGCGCGCGTACAGGGAGTCACAGCGGACAGGTTCGGCTCTGCAGCGGTTGCTTTCTCTCGAAGCCGCTGTGCCGTTTGATCCCCACGGTGGGAGCTCAAAGTCGTCGGGAAACACCGTTGCGGCCACTGGTAACCGATCTGGGTCGCCCATGTCTTCCGGGCTTGGTGATGACAAGGGGGAGACCCACGGACAAGGGAGGGGCACCACGGACAGTGCCGCTACTCCACCGGAGTGGCGGGAGCGTGTGTACCGATTGTGGCTGCGATGGCGACTAAGGAAGGATTCACCTCGGGACTTGCCTGCCTCCTCAGAGGGTGATGCCCCCGCCGGCACCACGCATAACTACGCCAACGGGTGGGCAGACGCTTCGGCTCATCCATCCTCTCCCTCAAGCGCTTACCCCCCATCGCACCGCGGGGATCGATCTCTCGCCACTGGTGGTTTTGGTGCGCCGCCCCGACCTCACCACCCATGGGGAGCACCCTTGATGCCAGGGGCCTATCTCTACGACACGCAGCCAGACTACTTTCTCAACCCTGCACGCACGTCCGCTCTGCAAGGAAGCAACCCCATGCCCGCTGGCCGGGACAAAGACGCCCACGGCACGGCCTCCGCTCTTGCCAACGCACGCCGCCGTCGCGGACCGTACAACTTCCTTTGCTGGAAGATTGAGCATTACGTCCCACAATTGCAGCCGCTTCTTCATTCGACGTCCACGGCATCGGACCGTCCACACACCTCAAGAAACGCACTGCGGCACCGGAAGCGAGGACGGCCAGAGAACACGACAGTGCTGGTAAGCAGCGAGGACGACGGCGGTGACGGAGGCAGCGGCAGCGATGGAGAGGACGGCCCGGCTGAGACTCCTCAGCTCACACTGGAGCACCCCGCGTTCGCACCCGTCCCCACCCGTCGGCAGCGCCAGCGGATGCAGCAGGAAGGGAACAACGACGGCAGCGGCAGCGGCTCCACAGGTGCGGCGCTGTTGAACGCGCAGGCGATTGACGCGCTCATTGGCAAAGTAGTATTATCCCGCCCCCTGGTGGAGCTGGAGTTAGACGGGGATACGAGGGAGGAACGACTGCGGGCACTGGAGTGGACAGACCTGAGGCGGGATACGGAGATGTGGCGAATGTGGCTCTCCAAAATGGAAGGAAGCAATGCGCCTCTTTCCTCTTATCCTTGAAGGTTTCTCACTCGTGCCGCCCCTTCACGCACCAGCATCGTCACGATGAGACTCCTCAGCTGTCCTGCGAATTTGTGTTCTGTAATATGCTCACATCCACACACTCCCCGCAAAAAAAAAAAAAAGAGAAAAAAAGGATAGAAATGCAGCAAGGTGTTTCCGTGTGCACATTGGTGATGGCAACGTCACATGCTTTGAATGCAGAGAGAGCATACCCTTCGCACTTCTCCTAGCCGCCGTTACGGCTAGAGAGCAAAGGGGGCAACGGATGCAGACGCCATAGTGGCGAGGGACGCTGCGAATCCCAACCATCTTCGCACTCCTATCACTTTCTGTCCTCTGGCTTAAGTGTAGTTCCTCTCGCTTTCTTTTTTTGTTTTGTCTCTTCGTTGTCGTTGTTCTTTCCCTTCTTTTCCACCCTTCTCTATCTGTCGAACTCCCTCTCTTTCTCTCACTCAACGGAATTATGTCCTCCAAGGGTGGAAAGTGGGTGAGCCAGCGTGTGCAGCAGCACCAGCAACAGGTGGCACCCCCCGGCAGCGCAGGTCCCGGCAGCCGTCCCGGCCCCGCGGGTGGCAACAGCACCAGCGGCAACAACAATGCGGGTCCCGGCTCCAAGATCATGGAAGACAGCGCCATCGCAGCCCAGCGCATCAAGGAGGCGCAGGCCACGGGCTCCCGTGCCAGCCCCGCCACGGAGCTGCCCGCAACGACGCAGTTCGAGCGCCAGGAGGCCACGGATGCGCTGTCCAATTTTGCCCACAATGAGGAGGCCACGCCATACGAGCCACGCAAGGGGAAGGTTGCGTTTGAGCCGGCGCAGACCTCCGAGGAGTTCCACGAGTCACTTATGAAACTCCTTCCCACGCTTGAAAAGTAACAAGATTGGGTGTCTGGCGCCGTATGGAAGGTATGGACTTCCTCTACTTTTTTTTTGTTATGCGTGCGTGTGTGTGTGAGTGAACGCAGGAGAATCCCGTCCGCCGTCTGCGAAGGATCCCGCCCTTCCTTTCCTCGCCTAAGCGCGTTTTGTTCCTCCTTGGATGTGTGCCAGCAGTGGGCTGAAAACCCGTGCGCTCATACCGATCCGATTTACACAAAAGCACTTCACTCCTACTCTTCGTGTCTCTCGTTGTCTGCTCCTGTCTTGTGGTTACACGCGCATGTGGGGTGGTGTTTGTGAATTTCTTTCTATCACCGATTTGTTGTTGTCGTTCTCGAGGCGCTAATTGGTTGTCATTGTTTTTTTAAAACTCTCAAGGTGAAAGCCATACAGAAAGACAGAAAAGAAAAACACAATCATGACATGGTAGGGCAACACGAACACCACTCCGTCTGCTGCCCAACTACAGTAGAACGGTGTCGGATACCTAAATTTCGAGCGAGGAAAACTCAAGTGGCTCGAGCAATCCAGTGGTTGGTGAGGGACATCGCATTCACCCAGTGCGCCTTTCTGTCTGTTGGTGACGCACAGGAAAGCGACTCTGTGACGTTTCGCTGCCAGGTTCGTCGTAAAGTGCAGGTGCGAGACAGTGATCCCGATCATACGTGTACGCTATTCCTCGATAATGTCACGGTGATCAGCTAGCGCGCCTCCTTGTGCATCGGTTGTGCAAACCTCTACTCGCCCATCTCTCAACTAACACGCGAGCCACACTGCATTTTCCCCGTCCTCATTCCCTTTCTTTTATCTGCCCTTGTGCGACTAGAAACTAAGAAGTAACAAACAGAAATTTGTGTGACGCTTACATTGTGAAACCATCGATAGCTGCCACCCACCTCTGTTAGGTTTTCCACTTTGGGGGACTTCTGCTACCTTTGCCCTAAGGTTCGGTGGAACTGCAAAGTACCGCGACGAACGACGACGACGGCAGCAACCTCCCGTCATCACTAGTGTGGACGCGGCCCCGTTGAAACGCGAAGGACACACACCATGCTAAAGGCTGCCGCAGGTGTCACGGGGGCTGCTCTGGTTGGTGCTGCATTGTACGTTACGTACACGCAGGGAAATGAAAGACTTGTACAGTCCGAAATGAAAAAGCTAATGATCCAGGAGCAGCAAGCCAAGGATGCGAACGGATGCGCTGGTCGTTAGGCTCGAGTACGTACGCGACGCACGCACCGAAAACGAGGTTGTCATGAGAAAGGAAAAAGAAAAGGAACAAGGTTACTACTGCCGGCGTCCGTCCTCAGCACCAACGCGACTTAACCGGTGTGAGAGGCACTTTCTCCCTTTGGTTTCCTGCGTGGATGGTGTGAACGAACTTATTCTCACAGACGCCATGCCATGTCAGCGGCAAGAAGACAAGTACACATTAAAAATGAGACAAATGAAAGTATCGACGTGCCTCCGATGGATCCTGTGTATTTGATGCGACGCACACAACACACGCACACACGCATCACGAGTAACCACCGTGTGCAGGAGGGGGGCTTCTGCGATGATGTAACATGATCGATAATAACAAATATACCGCTGCATTGGTAGCCTGTAATCAGAAAGTACCGTCTCATCCCCTCTCCCCATCCCTCGTGCCTGTTCTCCTCTTCTCTGGTAGGAACGTAGTGCGATCTTTTTTAAGGATCTAGAGAAGGCTGACTACTTCCCTAGTTCCCTAGTTCCCTCTGAAACGAAGGAAAAGAAAAGAAAAGATATTCTTAGGGTAATTGAGCATCTAGGATGAGCAGCCCACCTTCTGATGGCGAAAAGGCTGCGGTGGATGTTCACGACCCCGAGGAAGAGGAACGACGACAGGCGTCCCTCGATGCTTCTTCCACGCACCGTGAAGAGGAGCTTCCTGACGACGCAGATGCTGAAGTGGCTGCGACGTTTGAAGCAGCGGGTAACTCTGATGATATGGCAGAGAGAGGAGAAGGAAGCCATGGCGAAGAAGAGGAGGAGGAAGAGGAGGACGGCGGTGACGGTGACCTCCCTGATAACGTCTCATCAGATGTTCGCCCCGCCCCTGCAGTGGCGGTCACCTATGAGGTCTTTGGCATCTCTCGTGACGCCGCCACGGAACCTCATGCTCACGAAGAAAGCGCAGAGACTCTCGGCGCCGAAGGAGAACCACGCGTGCGCTCGGCAGGCTCACAGACCGATCCCACAGAGACCACCACGGACGTCGTCGATGAAACGGAGGCTGCCATGACGGCTGAGGCGCTGCAGGCAATGAACCCGTCTCAGGGCACCCAGGCGGACGCTGCGGCGGACGTTGTCGCCGCACCTGACACAGCCACGGGAGAGCACCCGCCGCGGCCTACCGAAAGGGAAGGGGAGGATGAGGCTACAGAGACGGACCACGCTGCGCAAGACGAAGACGGAGAAGAGGAGTCCGGGGCGTTGCAGGAAGAGGTTCACGCCCCAAGCCACAAGGAAGAAATCACCACCCCAGCGCCGGTCCCGGTGCCCCAGGCGATGGTGGGTACTGTGACGGTCAACGCCACCCTGCTGCCCATGAAGTGTCGCACACACCTGATGCTGCCCGTGACGCGTGCCACCATGAACGCGCACCTGACAGGTCAAGCTCTCTTTGGTGGAGAGGGCATCCCGGAGGGAGCCGGTTGCTGGGTGCTGTCCGCGCGGGCCTTGTTTGAGGCCATGGCCAGCCGCCTGTGTGTCCACCCGCAGTCCTTCCACCTGCTGCGCAACGGCGAGAGAATCCATTTCCAACACTCGATTGTCCTTGAGGTGGACCGCACCTCCGTCGCGGAGGCGGCCGAGCCGGGCGGCAGCGCAGACCCCTATCCAGGGACCACGGCCGCCGCCGCCGCTGTCTTTGCAGCAGCAGCAGAGATTGGCATGCATGTGGGGTACAACCGTGCAGAGCCGCTGTGGCTCTCCCTCGTCTTTCCTCAAGGCAGCGCCACCACCACCGCGGAGGCGGAGGGCGTGGCCGCCGAGAATGACGCGCCGTCTGAGCGGCGAGGCGACGGCGTGCCGCCTCATCTAGCCGACCTGCACCCTGGCGAGATTCTTGAGCGCTGCATACACGCACGCAAGGAGAGACCCACCCTGCTGCCCCAGACCCTTGTGGAGGGTCGTCGACAGGGCCTTAGCTTCGATGAAATGATCCGCCAGAGCTACGCCTACGACCGTGGCGTGGCAGGCGATGAGGACGTGACCGCTGTGGTGGCCATCACACGTGCGACGGACGCTGCCAAGAAACCGTTTATCGGAGGCTACCGGGTGAAGGAGGACGCCAACCGTCTTCTCTTCCACGCCAGCACCCAGCTCTTCATGAGGGACCTGAGCTACTCCCCGTTCCCCGATAAGAAGGTCAAGTCGACGGAAACCTGCTCGCGGCAGACGCAAACATACGGCATCTCGCGTAGCTGCCAAACCGCCCGCGAGTGCGGCGTGCAGACCCCATCCTTCATGGACGGGGGTCACATTACCCTTGACACCTCCCATGATTATGTCATGGTCGCCCGTCCGTACTTTAGCGCCGCGCAGCTGCACAAGCTTCGCGTGGAAAAGGTGATCACGCTGCAGAAGATGTATCGGCAGTGGAAGGCGCGGCAAATCCGACGCGGCCTCGAGGAGCAGGAGGCGAACAAGCAGCAGCGGGCAGAGGAGCGGCAGCGCGCGGAAGAGGCGGCGCAGCGAGCACGCGAAAACCGTGCCCACCTGCGCCGCGCAGACCCCCGCACGACAGCGGACTTTGACCGGCTGCGCGAGGAAGTCATGCACTGGCGGAGCACCGAGGCGGAGCGTCTGGCACGGGACCCTCACCTTACCCAGCGCGAGCGACAGAACGCCCTGCTTGCCATCACCAACGAGGAGGTCCGCATGCTGCAGGAGCTCGAGTACCGCCGTCGGCTGACGCTGCTGGAGCGAAAGGATCAGCAGTTCAGCTCACAGCTCGCACGCACGGCGGCTGACAAGGTGTGGGGGACCAGCGGCGTGCACGTCACCACCCCCGAAACCGTACGCGCTGGCGAGCTGCGCGACCTCTACGCGAACCTTCTCAACCACGCAGGCAGGAGTCTTGAGGAGCGTCTCGACGTGCTGCTGCATGTGAAATGGACAGTCAAAGAATTCCCCAAGGCACCTGTGGCTGCAGAGCTGGCCCAGCTCATTGACCGGGAGGCGGACTTACTGCACCGCGGCCGACGAGAGGCCTCCCTCACGGGCCTGCGCAAGCGCATTGAGCTTCTGTTTCGCCAGTTTCTCGAGGACCCCGCCTACAACCCAGGGATAGCTCCTTTCACCACCACAGCGATGGGGCGGGCCAAGGTACGGGAGCTCGGCCTCGACACCAAAACGTCCGCCACAAACACCGCGCGCAATGGACTCTCTATGAGTACCGCAGGGAACATGACGGTGTCTTCTTCCACAGGCGCCGTACCCGTTCCTGTCGGAGACGATGGGGTGCCGTACGGTGGCTACACCGCGGCCAAGTGTGCGTCCTGCTCTCAGCAGCTGCGGACGGCGACGTTAGTGCAGGGCCGACGCGCGCGACAGCGGGTAGCCACGACGCAGTCAGGCGTGGGAGAGGGAGACGAAGAGACCTCGCTGGGGATGACCGGCGGTGACGGAGATGGGCTGTACTATGGCGATGCGGAAGGGTCTGTGAAAGGCCGCTCTGGCAGCTCTCGTGTGGGGGAGCGGAATGCCTTGGTGGCTGCCTCCTACCCAACAGCCGCCAAGGCTGTGCTGTAGTCCTCCCACTCGCATTCTCTCTCTTTTGTTTTCAGTCCTACGTTCGCCTTTTCGTTTTGAACGTGCTGACAGTGGCGTAGGATGGGGTATGTTTTGTGTTTTTGCCTTTCCCCATGCTGTTTCCGTCACACGGCGACGTACTCCATTTCTTCCTCCTTCCTCTCCGTCGTTCTGCCCTCGACGGCACATGTTCTATTTTGGCGCTCCATGTAAATTAAAATGAGCAAGACGACTTGCAGCTAGAGCACGTGAATTCACAGCCAGATTGCTTGATCCTCTGGATAGAAAGCATTTTTTTTTTTAAAAAACATGTGCCATTCTGTCCCAAAGGACGTTGATGTACTAATCATCGAAGACATCACTGTTACAAGAAGAATACGTCGATGCGCTGCCGCGAAGGTGAGGGGAGAATATTCTTTTCCACTTGAGTGCTTGCACGGCCTTTTTTCCTCGTTGGTGTTGTGATTTTTCAAAAAAGAAAAAAGAACCATTTCCGCTTATGTGGCGTCGCTCACTCTGCACAAAGCCTATCTTCCTCCACATTTCTTGTATGTTTCTATCTGTTTCTTCTCTCGCAATGCGTGAACCGATACACTGTATATCTACTTTCGACCTATCGGCTGCTTGTCGCCGCCAGACGATTCAAGCTGAAAGAAAGAGAGTCAATTACGTTGCAGCAAACAAAAGTGCTTCCGGACAGTGAGCAAAAAGTTTTTTTTTTTAAATGTGGTGAGGAGTAACGGGGACCTCTCTGGATGGCGCCGAACGACTTTCTAGCGATCCGGCAAGCGTCATTTTGACCTCCCCTCCACCTCGGGAAACGTCACCGTGCGTTACGCCGACAGTAGCACCAGTGCTGATGTTCTGTGACTTTCTCTGCAGTGGTCAGGTGGGCGTCATAGGAGTTACCGCGCTGGTTCTTGTATTTCCGCATGCTCTGGACGCGGCGAGTATCCTGCGGTGCGCTACGTGCGCACTCATTCGTGGCACATCTGCGACATGCTCCCATGGTGTCTTCACCCAATGAGGTTCCCTCTCCTCTGCATCCTTTTAAAAAAAATATCAGTTTACTGATCGGGTAGTTCCTCAGGGAAAGAAAAGCGTCTCGAAGGAAACGTGACACATTGTCCTGTGACGACAACAAGAATTGCCCAAGAACGCAATCTAGAGCCTTCTGAGACTGTTTTGGTTTTGTTGTTCAAGCCTCTCCCCCTCCCTCACCCCCCTCCTCCAACATCAGAGAGTCTGAAACAATCTCTCTCATCAACGTTTCCTATCACAGCGTTCACAGCCAGGACGTCGCAATGCAGTTCGCCGGTTTGAAGGAGCGGCTGAAGAAAAAGAAGGAGGAGGCCAAAGCCTCCACGGGTACCGTGCCAGACAGCACGACAGCAGCTCCCCTAGCTTCACCGTCTTCCGCAGTGACAGGAGGTACTCCCTCTTCTTCTGATCCCTACGCTGCCGCGCTGCGCAGCGCCCTCGCCAGCAACCCTGTTGCACGCCACAACGAAAAGCCTGTGAATGCAGCGCAACCTTCGGATTCCTCTATGCCATCCGCCTTGGAGAGTAGCGCACGGGGAGAAAAGGACACTGTTGCTCGCAAGCGCAGCCGTTCGCCCGACGAACCACAGGAAGGGCCGAATGACACTTGGAGCAATGTGGCACCGCCAACACCCTCCCGAGTTCTTCTCTCCAAGGCCGAGTGTGAGTCCCAGCGTGCCACGATGCTTGCTGCACTGCGCGCGTGCACGGCGCACGTGTCCTCTTTCATGTGGACTGACAAGCAGTGCCGTGCACCCCTCGCGATCCCCGGTGCCATGCAAGAGTTCCTCTTGTGCCGCTACGTGCGCCAGAGTGAGTCCCTCGGCATCCGCCCTGAAGAGACGGAACATAGCGCGCTGCACGCTGCCCTCTCGGAGCTCACTTCTACTGCCGTCTCTGCGGACGCGACGGCCGCCTCCACGAAACAGCAAAAGGAGGAAGCGTCGACCACAGAGGACGCCATGCAGTCGGACGAGCAGGAGCTGCGTGCGCTGATCCACGCGCTCTGGTACCTAGCCACTTCCTACTGGCACACCGCCATCCTTGGGCACGGCAATGAGGGCAGCACAAGCCCTACGCCTACACACCAGTCCGCGGAGCTTATCACCGAGTTCGGGGCGATTCGTGGTTGGTGCTTTCCGGTGTACCTGCTGGCCCATCACGCGCTCCCTGATGTCATGCGCTTCACCTGTGGTCGGGAAACGGCCACGTGCCTAGAGGCCTGGCGCGCCGCCCGTCGCAGCGTCGACGGGGTGCTGGAGCTGTTGACGTACCTGTTGGTGGACCTGGAGTCTGTGCGAGAGAGCAGGGTGAATGGTGGTGGTGGTGGTGGTGCTTCTTTGACCAAGCCGCAGAAAACGGAGCCCGCGGCAACCGAGGCCTCACCCCCGCTGGTCGTCCCTCTCCACGTGCGCCAGGGTCTGTACAAGATGATTTGCACCTGCACACAGCAAGCTGCTGACTTTCACGGCGCGCGGCAGGCCTACACGGACCTCGCCATGGGTAACGCGAACTGGAAGCTCGGACTGTTCTCCGCTGGCCAGGTCCACATGCGCCGCTCTGTTGAGAAACTGGAACGGAACAAGATGACCCATGTGTTGAACAATGAGCGGGCGATGCGGCTCCTGCACGCCGCACGAGAGCTGGTCCTCTTTGCGGAACGGGAGTTCAAGCGGCGCGGCGGCGAGCCAGAGGATAGGGAACGGCTGCCCTTTCGCGAACAATTCTTTCTCTCTTCTTCACCCACCCACAGGAAGTGACGAGGAAAGGTTTCACCGTTGTCTCTTGCGTCGCTGCTCATGTCTCTCTTTGTTTTATCTTGTGCGGTGGGCCCGTTCTCGCTTCCTTTACTGCCTCTCCTGTAACAGTTGGACTTGTTACCGTAAAGGACAAAGTGGTCTGAGTCTCATGTCAGGGAAGGTCTGTTTGACAACACCCAAAGAAAACGATCGACAACGCGCGTTTACGAACGACGTTCTTGGCTATGGGCACTTTTTTAAAAAAGCCCTTACTCCATTCTCTGACGTGCCGTCTTGTGCGCCTTGCGATTATGTTAGCGTACCATGCAAACCTCCCCACTACCTCTCTTACTCCCGTCCTCGTTTTTTTTTTGATTATTCGGTTGTTTTGGAAGCCCAGTATTCTTGCCTTTTTTTCATTCATCATTTCCGCTCTGCGTTTTACAAGTTTAGTCATTTTTTTCTTTGAAGCAAAGTCTTTTATTTAATTCTCCATACTCCTTCCCCGCGTGGGTTCACGTTCGAAAGCACGGCGGCCATCCCCAAGAACTCTAAGCTTTGTTCCCAAAGGAGAGAGACGTCGATCAACCTTTCGGAGACAGTAGCTTCGAATCTTAGCCTTCTCGGATACTGGCAGCAACGGCCTGAAGCATCCCGAGATTCTAGCAAACCATCTTCCTCTTCCGAAAACACTCTTCCTGCAACCATGTCCGTCTCCATCACCATTGACCTTCCCAAGACCAACTACTTTGGTGGCGAGCGCGTCGATGGCAACCTCACCATCCGAACTTCCTCCGCCGTGAAGATCCCCGGCGTGGTCATCAACGCCGGCTCGCGCACCGTGCTCACGCAAGGCGCCGACGGCGACGACACCAACCACAGCAGCAACGCACGCATTGTCGAGCCGTACAAGCAGCAGCTGCGTGTGGCGATGCCGCGGAGCGGAGAAAAGGATATTTCCCTCTCCGCGAACAGCACCACCAACTATCCCTTTGCCCTCATCCTTCCACCGGACCTGTTCCCCAGCTACTACTGCGTTAGCACCGACCCCGAGGACGGGACGTGTTATGTCGCCAGCCTGGCCTATCACCTGACCGGCGGCCTCGCGACGGAGTGTGACGTGACGGTGGAGGCAGAGTCGAAGGAAGTGCAGATTGTCCCTGTGGCGCTCCCGTACGGCCCACAGCCTCGCAAGGGCTACGTCATCCCTGTCTTCGACAACTTGAACGCTGGCGAGGACTCCGAGGACGAGGAGGTCCAGGTGGAACCCAGCCCTGCGGCCGCTCCCCCTTCCGAGCACGGGGACGGCTCCCAGAACGGCGCCAGCACAACACCGACCAGCAACGACAACGACAATGACAACGATAACGAGGACGAGAGCGAAGGCGGCGAGCAGGCGAGCAGCGAACCGGCAGAGACGAAGAAGGAGAAGTCCAAGGCTGGCTGCTTTGGCGGCAGCAGCAGCAAGAAAAAAGGAGCGGCGACCAGTAAGAAGCGTGGCGCGGCCTCGCAGGCGACGGGGGTCACAAGCAAGGCCGACAAGTCCAAGAAGGCCTCTGGTGTGGTGCACGCGGGCATGGTGAAGGTGGGGCTGACCATGCAGACCGCCTACATCTGCCTGCCGCCCAACGATGGCCCTGTGCGCGCTGACAAGTCATCGGGGGGCGCGAACACCCTGTGGGTGGAGGTTCGCCTGAGCAACCAGATGAAGAAGGAAAACCTCCCCTTCCAGATGCGCCTCACCCTGAAGATGGTGACAACGTACAAGCCCCCCAACGGAGAGCCCCCCGTCGCGAACGTCTTTGTCCTCGCCTCGCGCACCGCCAAGGCCATTGTGCCCAGCCGTGGTTCCCAGGATGTGCTTGAGCTCCGACCGGGTGAGTCGACCCCCATGCGTCTCTCCCTAACCGTTCCGCAGCAGCTGGCCCTGTCCAAGTGTGACCCCATCCCGATCGTTCGCTACGACGGCACCCGCGCCACCCGCCAGCCGGTGCCAGGGCCGGTGCCCCCGACGGTGGAGTCCAGCACGTTTGACGCGCGCACGATCCTTGAGGTGACCTTCACCCCGCTGGAAGGCAAGACCAAGAATGAGGACCACGTCATCCTGCTCGAGGACCCCGTGGAGATTGTCGGCGTGCCCAGCGGCGAGTAGCCTGATGAACGTTTCTAAGTGTTTTTTTTTTCGTTTAGTTTTGCGTTTTCCGTTCCTTCTTCGAGGCGTGCAAGTGTATCCCTCTGTCACGAGACGAGGAGGGAGGCGAGGGCTCGTTTCTTATGGTGCAGCACTATCATCCCCCCCTCCTCACCTGTACGCGCGTGTGTGAGAGTGAAATGATGCCAACCGTCACCCGTTCTTTCCCGAACCGCGGTGGCGGCATCCCGTGGTGCGCAGCGACAGACCCTTTCTCTCGAATGAAAGCAACCCTCCTTGTTCATCCGTCCAACATCTCAGTGTGCTTTTCCTCTCTCTCTCTCTCTGTCTCACACTCTCCATTGATTCTTCTTTCTGTTTCTCTTGTTCTCTCTCTCTCTTGTCATCCCAGCTGCGTTTGTAACATTCATCCCATATGTTCTTCTTTCCTCTCATTGTATTCTTGTATTCATTCTCCCTACGTTCACCGCATTGTTTTCCTTCTTCCCATTCTTTCACATCAGCTCTATTTTTAAGTCAAGTTTTTTTTTTTTCTCTCTCTCTGCTTTTTCTAACAACCCTACTAGTGTATTTTACAGAACCTCCGTTTTCCTTTTTTTAAAAATATATTTTCTTCCGTCTTCTATGCCTTTTTTTTTTCCAGTGCCCTGGCTTACTGCTCCTACAACTTCTCGTTTTAATTCAGTGTTGTCTTGAACCCGTATCCACTGTTCCTCTACCGTCCCCTGCTCGTTTCCTCTTCAAGTGGAACGTTGTTCCAGTGCATGCTGTTGTTTTTTGAAAAGTTCTTTTCCTTTGATCCTCTCGCAGCATGACAACCATGATGAAATGCATGGCTCTCTGCGCAGAGGGGGAAAAAGAAGTTTACACGTGCTCCTTTCTTGAAGCCACGTGATCCTCAGAGGAGATGCCTGGCAGCTGATCATTTCACATATAATTTCCGTAATTTCCTTTTCTTCTTTTTTCGTTACACACAGCTATGATTTTCTATTGTCACTTGAATACTCGGCTACCGATCTTTTGTTCCCTCCAAAAAAAGACAGAGAAAACGCTCAGGGGGCGTTCGTTTCTTCTCCTTCTTCTCCACCCTTTTCCCCTGTTCCTACTCCCGACAGGAATCTATCGTTTCCTTGATCACTCGCACAAGGGTACTTTGGCTGTCGTACATGTGCGCCACACCGTTCATGCTGATTTCTCCCTGCATGAGAGCTCTCAAAGGGAAAGAGAAACTTGATAAAAGGAAAGGAACGGAACGAGTGATGGAGGCATCCGGTCAAAGCTTTTGCTCGGCTTTCCCTCACGTATTCGGTATTGACCCCCCCCCCTCCTCTCCGGATCTTTCATCGCTTTCACATAAATCACCAAGCTTTCGCTTGCTGGTTTCTATGGCAGCCTTGTCGTCTCACACAGAGGAAATCCAGTTTGTGTTGCTCTTCGTTGACGGGCACGCGCACCATGACACGGTACAGCTACCGCCTATATAGCATGCGGCGACTTGCACGATGGTGCCGGAGAAAGAATGTCGAATCGACGGATTTTATAATATCCTTGAGACGTCACATCTTCTCCCAGCCGCAGCAGAGCTGATGTGCCAACGACAACGAAGCAGAATTTTCATTTTTCCACAACGTCTGCTGTTTGCTCTCACGTTCACATTTCCTTGTTCCCTGCGTTGGGGCAGCGTCTTCCTTTGCCTTCTCTCTCTCTCTCTCTCTCTCTCTTTCTCTGTCGCGTGTTCCTTTCTTCTCTTCGTCCTTGCATCTCCCCTCTTTCCATTCGACCGCTCTGGACTGTGCTCCGTTTTCAAAGCATACAAAAGCATCAGTCGACGAAGGAGAGAGACGGAATGCTATACTCGTGACACGTATCGAGCTTTAATTTATCCGACAAGTGAGTGCATTTCTTTTTATCAATGCCTTTCGATTTTGTTGTCTCAAAGAACACGAACAACAACAACAACAACTTTCCCATTGAAGTGCCTTCATCTCCCTCTCTCACTCAGTTTTTGTTCCATCTTATATTTTACGTCGTTTTTTTCTTTTTCTTTAAAGGTCGTAACAGTGCTGTTTGGCGTTTTTTTTTGTAATTTTGCTCCGTACCGAGAGAATCGGCTTTGTGCGCTTCTTTTCTTCACTGTCCGTCCTTGGGGGTGATCGAGACGGGCCGTGATGGCAGAGTGATGGGTTTCCTTTCAACAACAAAAAAGACATATCAGTGGATGTGCTACTGCGTCGTACGTCAAAAGGCAAAGCAAAGGGGGAGGAAACCTATACATCGACCCACGCAACCTTTTTTCTCTTTGCCCGCCGTGTTCGCTTCTTCGTCTTCATGTTGCCTTCCGTTCTCCGCGTCTCTCAGATTTCTCCTTTCCCGCGTACTTGCTCGTTTCCCATCCGACTTGCTGCTCTTTCCGGCCTTCCGTTCTCTCACACCCTCCACCCCTCCAGTCTGATATCATTGCTGACTTTCCTTCTGTTTCTCCTCGGACTGTTCTCCTGTTTCTCTCACTATCTCTCTCCCTCTCCCTGTTCTGTTATGTTACTATCAAAGCAACGAAAGAAACGAATGCAGCCGTCTAATGACAAATATATGTGTCCCTCTTGCGATTCAGGCGCAGGACGTGCACGTGAAGGCGTTCCTGCGATGTGAGCACCGAGCACAGATGACTAGAGACACCGAGGGGAGAAAACAACAGCAACAGAGGATCTCATCCGTGGAGGTTCACTTCTTTCCTCTCTCTTGCACATGTGTTTTTTTCTTCCCCCGCCTCGTGAAAGCGTGCGGTACCACAGGGAGATGGCCTCAGGTCACGGGTCGTGGTATCGCACAAGGAGGCGGTCTGCTGACAGAGCAATTCCCAGGACCCTGGACGGCACTGGTGGACGCACAAAAACACAGTGACGAATGATACCCCGTTCGTGTCGTGCAGTGGCAGGGGACAAGAAGTTGTTCTCACGTGCGGATTTACCTCACGTACCGCTATGGCACCATCCATCCGAAAGAGAAACGAATCATAAGCGCAATCCCTTCTACCTCTCTTCTCCTTCTCCTTCCGTCTATCCCGTTTTCTCTCGAATCCTCGTTCACGGCAGCTTTTCACAGTGAGTCTTCACCAGAAGGTCTATTTCTTACGATAGTACTTCCTATCAGGTTTCTCTTTTCAAACCACGTTGCTTCATTGCCTTGTCCCTTGTTCTTCTTTTGTGCACACATCCATCTTTTTTTTTTTTTTTTCTCATCCAATTGCTTTTCTGTGTAACACCGTTTGCTTATCCTCCAGTGAGCCGCACACGCGACAGGTTCTCGAACGAGAAAGAAAAAAAAAAGAGACAGCGGCCGACTTCAGCTTTCCTGTCTTTGTCGCCTCTCACGGTACGACGAAGAACTGTACTGCTTGAACAGCGGCACACGCAGACACACCCAACCTTCCGTTCTGTTGTGAGGTTGCACCATGTTTCTTGACAAGAACAAGCTGCAAATGTCCATCGACATTGAGAAGGACACCTACCAGCCTGGGGAAACCATCCGTGGCACCTTCCGTGTGCGCGTGTTGAAAGAGGTGACGGTGACAGCACTGCGCTTGCACGTCTACGCCAAGGAAAAGGCACAAATCGCCGTGAGCTCTGGCGGCAGCAGTCGCGACAAGGCCGAGGATGAGTACACGCACCTCGAGAAGCTCTTCACCTTCTTTGGCTATTCCAAGGAGAGTGGGCGCAAGGGCGGGGCGACGCTGGCGCCAACACCGGAAGATGAGGAAGGGCTAGAGTACCCCTTTGAGGTGTATCTGCCCCCCACGACCGCCCCGTCGTTTTCTTTCCAATTCAAGAAGGACGGCGAGGTGAGTCTGACGTACAAGCTGCGCGGTTTGTGCGTCATTGACAAAGGGTTTGACGGCAAGGTCGACAAATATATTCGCGTTGTTACGGCCACTCCACAAGAGCAATACGCCTCGGCACGAGACCTCATGCACGGCATGAAGCCGGAACGCATCGCGCTGCCACCCGAGTCGTGTGTCTGCTTCAAGAAGGACGTTGACCCGGCTGTGACGGTGGAGTTGGCGTGCCCGCAGCTCGTCGTCTTTGACGAGGATAACGGCATCAAGAACGGCGCCGTGGACAAACAGATAGGCGCAAACCAGGCCAGCGCAGATCCGAACCAGCCACTTCCTGACACCCCCGCACCCGCGCAAGGCACGCGCTACGGCCAGGGCACGGACGCACAGCCATCAGCCTTCCTCCCTGTGACCCTCAAGATCACAAATAACAGCAGCAAGAAGACCATCAAATCCGTGGCCATCACGCTTAGTCAGTTTCGCCAGATTAGCTGCAAAGGGCTTTCCAAGGCCGAGGTCACCCCTATCGCGTCGCTGCTGCACTCACCACCGAACGGTGGCCTAGGGCCCAGGAGGTCGTACAGTGCCACCGTCCAGCTGGACCTGGGCAGTCGGTTGTCCATGTTCGGCCTCAAAGGGGAGAGGAAGTCTATTGTGTCGGGAGGTGTGGTGATGCCCACCATGGCCACGCAGTTTGTTGAGATTAGCAACATGCTGGAGGTCAAAGTGCCGCTGTCAGGGGCGGGGGAGCCTGTCACCATGGCGGATGCGTGCTGGTTTGTGTCTGTGGTGGATCAGAAGGGCCGCACGCCCCCAACACCGGTGCGGTACAACACAAACGTGATCCTACCAGAGGAGATTGTTGGAGGCGCCATGCAGTAAAGGCGACCGCCCAGTTTCACCGTGCTCAGCTGAAAATGAAGAGGCGCGCTCATGGTGCCTTGGGGAAGGAGACATTCCCCTGTCTTTTGGCCTCTCTGATGCACCCGACGTTTTTTTTTTCTCGCTGCTTTTCCAACTTTCAGTGTCTCCCGTCACCAATGCTTGTATCCCCCTCTTTCTACGTTCGTTTGTATGTGGTGGTGCTACTCGTTGTGTATGCCACAAGGGAACTCATTTCTCTCCCTTCCCCACCTCCTCTCCGTCCTCCTCCCTGTCGCCATCCTCTTTGGTTCAAGCTTTTTTTTTTTTCTTGTAGAGAACCGTTCGATGGCATGTCTTGTTCTCTTGGCGCGCATCGTGATTTTTGCTTTTCACTGTGCGTCACAGATCACAGATACTGACACAGTATGCCCTTACCTGACGCACACACCACCGCTACGTTTCCATTACGTTAGCGACCTAGCGCGCGCACACACACACACACACACACACGCAGAGAGGCCCCGCTTTGTTTCCTTCACCGAAGTGGTCGTGCTACCATATTCACTTCTCCGCTCCCGTCAACCACCGCTCTTTTTTTTAAACATTTTATGATTCAGCTTTCGCCGTCTTCGTTCCTCTCGGCGTCATGACCTGTGCCACACTTCTCACGCTCGTTAGCACAACGGTGCTATGGATTTCCGCTTCGGAAACATTCAAGCATCAGCCTTGTAGAGGCGAGAAGGAAATGTGACACAGTTAGCGCTTGCTTGCACTGGGAGACTTCTGTTTGTCAACTGTAACGTAGAGACAGCAGAACGTGGCAGGAAAGAAAGGAGGTTTGCCGCGTGGGCGAGATTCGGAGGAAACAATGGAGGTGAGGGAAACGAATGTCCCGATATTTCAACGGGTGAGTGGCCTGGCTGGATGGCCTCTGTCAAACAGATTCGCGCACATACGCGCATCCATGTGTATCACCAAACGAACAGCGAAAGAAACGAAAAACAGATTACGAACCGTTTCCAGGTAAGTTTCTGTATCAGGCAATGTATTTGAGCTCCGCCTTATCCACAGGAGATACAGAGGATATTGAAAAAAAAAAAAAGCGACACACGCACTGTCGCTGATGTCGTTGGAGAAAGGAAGGATAGCAGACTGTTTCTTCACACACCCTTCCACACCCACCTAAGTGTATATTGATGAAGAAGACGTATTACTCACAGGCTCCGTCGTCATTCTACCCCCCTCTCCTTTCCCGCGCCATTGCCTGTTTTTTCACCACTGCGTCCTATCTATTCCAGCCACGCATATGCTCTTTCGGACACTTTGATCTCTATTTTTTTTTCTAAAAGCTTCATTCCCCACAAGTATTTCGTTTCCGTGTGACGACAAACGTTGTTTGCGAGCGGACGGTGCTTCTTACTGTTACGCAACCAGTGGGTGTCACGTGGGACATTCAAAAGACGGACGCCGCGGGCACTAGCTACACCGTCTTTGTTTGCTTATTTTCTTCTCTCCCCTAAACCACACCTCTAGCGAGTCTTGCTTTCCGCCCTCCTCCTTGTTGCGGCTTGGAGCAGTAAGCGTTTATTCATCCCCATCATACACTCCTCACAGCGTCAGCGTAGAAACAGTGCCCGCTACTTTTGTTTCCTTTGCTATTGTTGTTTGTCGTCGTATCTCTCCCTTCAATATGGATCGGGACAAAGTCAAAATCGACCTCCACCTCAACCGGGACTTCTTTATCCCTGGTGAGACGCTGCGAGGGCGCCTACATCTCACGGTCACACGAAGCGTGCCTGTAAAAGCGGTGCGCTTGCGCGTCATTGGCAAGGAGAAGGCGTTGCGCTACGCCCATTATCGTACAGCGGTGCTGGAGGACTTCACCCATTTTGAGCAACTGCTTACGTTCTTTGGCGAGCGAGAAACCGAGAGCGTGGAGAATAAAGGTCTTACAGATGGGAAAGCTCGGTCCAAAAAGAAGTCGGCAACGAAGAAGGCGGAGAAGCTGGCTTCTGGCGAGTACGACTTCCCTTTCCACATTGATTTCCCTGCCACGGTCCCCCCGTCTCTCTACGCACCGGTGCGGCACATGACGACAAAGATCTACTACTTTGTGGAGGTGAATATCGTGATGCCGAGCGGCTTCCACGGCAAAAAGCGGCGCTACATCACCATATTCCCTGCCGCACAACGGGCGCAGTGGGACTGGGCTCATCGAACGCCGCTGACGGTGACGGCGAACGGCGGCAGCGGCCGTGTGCGTGCCGACGTCGCAGGGAGACATATCGACGCGGATGCCTCCGCTGCCTATCCAGAAGCGGGACCAGCACCGAGTGGCGTGGACGCCGCCAACGGCTACGGTGGCAATCGTGTGGCGGCCGCCTTCTCCACGAGCGCGCGTGCCGCGGCAGGGGGCGGCGGGGTCAGCCTGGAAGAGGAGATGGCAGTGCAAAAGGCTCAGGTCCAGCAGGAGATAGGGAAGGCGCGCACCCACTCTGCAGGTCCTGCAGGCGCTCCTCCGGCTGCCCAGGGTGTGCCTCTACAGCCTGTCCCAGGAGGCGGGGTGGGCAGCAGGGCGAACCCACCGCACACCTCTGGATTGACCGGGGGACGCTGCGAGATGACCTTGGACGACGCCGTGCGCCTACCCGTTCGCAGCGGCCGCTTCACCAGCAAAGATGACGGCTGCCTTGAGCTGTGTGTCCGGCTCTTGCCCTGTGTGATGGCCTTGAGCACGGGCGCCATGTTTCCCATCATCTCCGCCTCCAATGAAGCGGCCAACACGCGCGTAAACCGGGACACCGGGGACGTAGAGAGTGATATTGATGAACGGAGCAGCTGCGGCAGCGGGGGAGAGGAGGGCGGGGACGGGGGCCGGCGTGACAGAAGGGAGGGCAGTGCCACATCCACACCGACACCAACGCCCACCACCACTACGGCCACCGAGGCGGAGGACGAGGGGGGCCGTTGGCAAAGAGCGCCAAGCAGCACCACACGCAAGGGGAGCGGGAACCGTTACTCCACGACGAGGAACACCGATGGTGAGACGCTCTACACGTTTCAGGCACCCGTCTCGGGCACCGACACGAAGAACGAAAGCGACCGGGCCGGCATGACGTCAGCGCTCCCTGTCCCCTCTGCCCCTGAAGAAAACATGTTTACGGTGTCTCCGGCCTCCTCCGTCTCTTTTTCCTCTGCCCTCTCCACACCCCCGCGCACCAGCGCCGCGGTGATCTCGCCAGCAAAAGCGGACGGGGGCTATGACAGCGACCCTCAAACCGTCTGCGCACCCGTCGCCACCCACGATGCGTTGGACGAAGAAGAGGCGGGCCTCTTCTCGGTGGCACAGGACCATCGAGTGATGGCAGGGAGACCGACGCCGCTTCAACCCATTGGCCAGGGTCGAGAGGCAGGAACGCCCACGCCTTCCTCCGCCCTCGTGAGCGCTGCGGCAATGGGATCCAACGCAGGCGCGATGGGAGCGTCCCGTGTACCAAGCGTGGTGCGGCCCGCGGCCGGTGCGCTGACGTCGCAGTCCCTTCCGACACCAGTGCCCTTTGCGTTGGCGAACACCAATCCAGCTAAGAATGGACAGGCCCGAGCGGTGCCCGCGACGGGGTCTGGCGCGGTCGCCGCGGCGACGCCTGGGGCCACGCTCACCACGTACGATGACTGCCGGTGCCTCGTGCGTCTCACGCTGCATAACGGAACGGGAAAGAAAAAGATAAAGGGTGTCACGGTCCGGCTCTTGCAATGGCTTCGCTTCGACTCGGGGCGCCACCACGCCAGCGAGACGGTAAAGCTTGCGGAGCAGAAGTACGTGCCACCGTACGGGTCTCTGAAGCCTGGCCAAACGGTGACCGTGGATGTCCCTCTCGAGGTGCCGAGCCTTCTCCGCCTGCAAAAGGACTTGGATAAGAAGCTCCCGCTGCCCACCGTCGCGACGCGAAGTGTCATTGTCACCAACGTGATCACCGTTGACTTTCATGGGGGTTTGAAGCTGAGCCAGCCCTTCAACTGCAGCGACTGCGTGGCCTTTGTGTCGGCGGTCGACGAGACAAACGTCGTGCCACCTGCCCCTGCGGTCTATGAGACAGCTCACGTATTCCCCGAACGGTTTGTGGAGGAGCAAGTGTACTGATGAACAAATAAGCAAAACCAATAAAGCAATGTAGACGTGCCTGCGCGCGGAACGGATACGCAAGGAGAGTCACGTTCAAATACACCTTGCAGGCGTAGCACCTCAACACCGCTCGAGGCGCTGAGAATCACACGACGTTTGCTCTTCTCTTGCATCTTGCTATATCTTCTTATGCTGTTCTCTCACCTTTGGAGAACGCGCTCTCTTCTTGCAACGCGTTCAATTTACCCATTTAAACGCGCCGTCTCATTCCATTTTCTTTTTCCTTTTTTAACGTTCTTGTCTCGTTGCTTACTCCTTCTGTGAAACCGCCTGCGCGAACAATCAAGAAAAGAAAAAAGAAAAACTGAAGAAGACAAGTAACCACCAGGTTGTGGACCTTCACCAAGAGCGCTTGGAGGTCGCACTCGGAACCATTGCCACAGACTTCAGCGATGGGATGCCGGGGTACGTCCTCAACGTTGTTCGAGCAGTCCTCCTTCGTGCTATGATGCAGAAATTGGCCTACAGAGGGCACACACGCGATGTTGCACGCTCTTGTTCCGTTGGCGTCAAGCGACAGAATTCACTCACCGCCTCTGAATCACCCTCGCTTCCTTCTCTCCGATTTCGTGCCACTCCCTTTTTACCGAAATAAATCCATGGACGATCTTGTCGTACGGTTCGACAAAACCTTTCGACCATCTACGCCAACTTGAATACGCTTCTGTACAGAGGGTTTTCTCACTTTTGTTAACTTTCAATCTCACTCTCCCCCACCCTGTCTCTCCTTGGATTGAACCTCCTCTGTTGCTCTGTTTCGCTTTACTTTATCTGGTTCACATGGAAGGTGGCGGAGAGAACACAAACAATCGCAGAAGGGGTCACGCCGACCCCTCAGACACAGCGAGGGGCAATCCTAATAACAACACAAACGGACCACATGACAACAGTCCTCCTCCCCACGGCCAGCGCGGTTCCCAGAACCAGAGACGCAGGCGGCGCGGTGGTGGCAGGGGTCGCGGCACGGCGAGCGAAAATCAGGTGGACACGCGCCCAATCGAGGCGTCAGAAGGTCCCTTAGCTCGCTCACACCAGACCGCAGGCGCGGCGCACCGCGCTGCAGAAGCAGGCAGTGCCTCTCCCTCGTCACCGTCTTTACCAACCTCCATGGAAGCGCTGCTTCATGCCGTGGCGTACGTGCCGCTCAGCCAGCGTCAGCGCGCGCAGAACGATCCGCAGCAGCCACAGACTTCATCCTCTTCCGCGCCACCGCAGGCAGCAGCAAACTCGCACAACACCCGAGGTCGCAACAAACCATCCCAGCGGGGTGGTGGCGGCCGCGGGAAGGGTGAAGCCCCACGGCACAACACTGTCAAGGCGCCTCCCTCCCGTCCGCTGCCGCCCCCGCAGGTAGGCAACCTCGACGCGCTGCCGACACGTGCGCACGACCTTGCCGACGCGCTTATCACGCGCACCTATGAGTGCATGAACTGCCTGGAGATTATTGACTTGGAGACGGCGGTGTGGAGCTGTACATGCTGCTACAGCATCTTCCACCTGTCCTGCATCCAGCGCTGGGCAAAGGAGGATAGCAGTCACGTGGACAGCTCCACCACGCGACGGGCAACGCTCACCGCACCGTCCACCACGGCGGCGGCCGCGGGTCCGTGCTTCCGTTGTCCTCAGTGTCGCTTCTCACAGCTGACCTCGTCCTCACAGAATTACAAGTGCTTCTGTGGAAAGGCGGGCCGCCCGCCGTATGACCCATTCATCATCCCGCACAGCTGTGGCGCGACGTGCGGCAAACCTCGTGTGAATGCGGCGGCGGCAGCAGCGGGCGGTGGCAGCTGTCCGCACACCTGCCCACTGCAATGCCATCCGGGCCCCTGCGCAGAGTGTGCGGTCGTCATTGGCAACCAACCCTGTCCCTGTGGTTCCACGACGTACTCCTACCGCTGCGGTGAGCCCGACCCCCACACCACGTGTAACAACTCATGCGGCAAGCTGCTGGCGTGTGGCAAGCACCGATGTGAGCGCACCTGCCACACAGGGGACTGCGGCACGTGCGAGGTGCTCGTCCCCACGACGTGTCTGTGCGGCAAGGAGAAGGATCAGATGCGACCATGCGGTGACACAAGCATCTTTCGCTGCGGCCGGCGGTGCAACAAGGTCCTCTCGTGCGGTAACCATCGTTGCTCGGCGGTGTGCCACGACGGCGAGTGCCCGCTCTGCCCATTGGACGTCTCTGTCGTGGACACGTGCCCGTGCGGTGCGCGCCTGCTGAGCTCGCTTGTCGGCGCGGTACCCCGCACCTCGTGCACGGACCCAATTGCATGCTGCAACGGCGTGTGCGGCAAGGTGCTAGCGTGCGGCCGGCACACATGCCAGGAGCGCTGCCATGAGGGCGACTGCCCGCCGTGCACGCAACGGGTGAATGCTGCGTGCCGCTGCCGGCTCACCAAGAAACTCGTGCCGTGCGCGGATGTGGATGAGGTGCGGTGTACACGGCTGTGCGGCACAAAGTTCTCCTGTGGCCACCACTACTGCAGGGAGGTGTGCTGTCCGGATCGAGGCAACCCCAGCGCTGAATCGCACATTTGTCTCGCCACCTGCGAGAAAAAGCTGCCCTGCGGGCATCGCTGCACCGAACTCTGCCACAGTGGCGCCTGCCCCCCGTGCGTGCACTTTGTCACAGACACCTTGGTCTGCGCCTGTGGCCGCACGCAGCTGCCGCCTCCGCAGCCCTGCGGCACCACAGCCCCGCGCTGTCCGTTTCCGTGCCAGCGCGCGTCGGCCTGTGGTCACCCCCCGGCCACGCATCGGTGCCACTATGGGGACTGCCCACCCTGCATGACAGAGGTGCCACGCGTCTGCGTGGGAGGTCATGCACAGGACGTGATGCGCCCCTGCAGTGAGGACCCGGCGGCCGCTGTGTGTGAGCAGGTGTGCGGGAAACCCCTCGCTTGCGGGCACCTCTGCTCACGGACGTGCCACCCAGGCCCCTGTGTTGGCCCAGGCCTTGTGTGTAAAGAAGCGTGCGGCAAGCCGCACACCGACTGCTCGCACAGCTGCGAGGCGAGCTGCCACGTGCCAGACCCCTGTCCCCCATGCCGGAGCGCGGTAAAGCTCACGTGTAAGTGTGGAAATGTCCGACGGACGGTGCCTTGTCAGCGCGCTCGCAAGATGGTGGAGGATGGGGAGGCAACGCTGCTTAGCTCGACCACCACGCGGACCGCACAGGGGATCGAGGCGGCTGCCTACTCGGAGAGCGACGAGGAGCGCGAGAGGGAGTCCTGGGCCAAGGACGATGCGGAGTACACCGTCGGGGTGTCGGATTTTTTCCTTCGCCCGCGGCGGGTGCTGCTGCCCTGCTCGGACAACTGCTTCTACCGAAACCGGCTCAACACCTTCGCCACACTCGCAAATCTGCCCTCACGCGGGCAGGGCCCCGCACCCGCCACGACGGTTGGCGCGGCAACCATGAACAGCCATCACACCTCGCGCGCGTCGCCAGCCTTTTACTACCCGATAGCGCTGTGGGAGCTCGCCGAGGCGGGAAGGACCTGGGACTACATTGAGCAGGCCGAAAAGCGGCTGAGGGCCTTTGCAGAGGGCACGGAGAGCATCGCCATGATGCCTCCCATGAAGGCTGAAAAGCGGGCAGTGTTTCACCTGCTCGCTCCTTACTATGGCGTCGAGTGCGCGTCGATTGATGCAGGACCTGCCCGCTCTGTGATGCTCTCACGCGCGGGCACGGGAGGGGTCGCCCCTGAGGGGCTCCCTCTACCGGAGCCGCCTCACAGCAGCGCGGCACCGCTGCCCCCGGTCACTGTTCGACAGGCCCTCGCAGACGCCAAACACAACCCCGTCACATTCTTTGAACGCGCGACAGAGGGAAACGGGTCTGGCGCGTGTTTGCAGTTAGAGGACGACGGTGTCACGGAGCGCTTCGTGGTGGGCTTCTTGCGTTCCCTCGCAGGGCAGTACGTGTACGGGGGCGAGGCGGCGGCGCCGCAGGGCGGTGCAACGAGGGCCACCCTTGTCTTCAAGAACGAGGGGGTGTTGAAGGAAGCATCTGCTCTGCTGCGGAAGAAGGGGTTCCCTTTTCGTTTTTGGGTTTCCTAGAAGAGAGCTGTGCGTCTCATTCCTTCACTCACTGCTCTGCGGGATAGCTGTGCAGGCCACCTCCATTCCTCCCCCACTTCTGCCCTTCACATACCCAACCAGCGCTCGGAACCGTGCGCACTTGCGTGATGGGGAAGCTCACCCACAGCCTCCGTGGAATGTGACGAATGCGGTCTTCTCACAGCTGTAGGTGCTCTACGCATGGGATCCCGCGTTTTGGATACTCACACAAGCGTTATTAACACGTACATAACAGAACCCAACCGCACCATAATTGTAAAAAGAATAATATATGACAAAAACCAGTGATTTCTTTTTCGAACAGAGGAAGGATCAATGTGCAGGAGAGCGCCTTTGCCACAAAGCATTGGATGCGCGGACATAAATAATTGTGTCAGTGTGTTCTGCTCTCACGTCTGAAGCGAGCCCATGTCGCTCGTTCAAGTGTGTCTTTCTGCTCTTTCGTAGTCGGAAGACGGAAGAGGCGTCGAAAGCGAGGTGCTCCGCTGTGCTCCAGAGAGAGAGAGAGAGCCCACCCTATCTGAGTTGCCACACGAATGACGATGTCCTCATGTCTCGTTTGGAAGTGAGAAACGACAAACAACAATATGACCATAACGAACCGCTCTGCCTACGCCTCTACTGAAACCAATCACGCAGTTCTGTTACTTGGCAGCACACGACCCACAGCTTGGCTTGCATTTTTTTATTTCCATCTTTGCGCACAGCGACCCCCGCCGAGAAAATAAGTCACCAATCCGCTCACAAGGCCAACCATAACATAAAAAAAAAAGCTTATGGTGTTAGGGAAGAAAGACAGGGTGAAATTAACCATCCGCACCGAGCCGGACACTCTCATCCCAGGAGATTTGCTTCGTGGCTGCCTCGAAATCAACGCGCTTCGGCAGGTGGAATGTACCGCGCTCCTGCTAGAATTCGTCTGCCTGGAGCACGCCGCCGTGACTGCCCTCACCACCGATGAGCTCAACATGGATATGAACGAGTCGTACCTAAAGCAAGACTTCCTACACTATCAAAAAGTTGTGACCGTTGCTGGTCGCACAGGCAATACCGGCAGGGAAGGAGGATGCTTTCTGAGCCCTGGCGTGACATCGTTTCCGTTTGAACTGCAGCTGCCCCCGACCATCCCACCGACGCACCGCATGGATATGTTCCGTGGAAGTCTCACGGTGAGCTTCTTCATTCGTGCCTTCATGGATGTCCTCCATGGGTCTGACAAGGAAACGAAGGTTGAGCTGACCATCTTACCTGCCATGCCAGCGTCCCTCTATGAGAGCACAAGGTTTACATCTGTGCCGATCGGCACCTCATCCTCTCCCCTATACCGTTGCAGGTGCGATGACTGCTTCTGTGGCGAGCGGTCTGACTCCTCTGTCACCCTTGCTGTGTCGGCCGCACCCCCGTTTCTTATCCTTCCACTACCCGATGACAACCAGCCAGCGTGCAACTATGTGTACGAGCCAAGCAACGACTTTTTCAGCGTCCCACCACCCAACACGTTCACCACGCGACTGATGTGCACCATAACAAACAGTTCGAAAACGGAAACAGTCAAGGGACTTAAATTCACCCTCTCCAGGGTGCAGAGCGTAGCGGTCGCTGGCTACACCAAAGCGGATGAAAAGGTGTTGGTGGAGCCCGTGGTCAATTTCGGTGACCACCCCATCGTACCCGGTGAGACTCGCGAGTTCGGCGTCATGATTCAGCTGCCATACCAGTTCGATCCCTTCAGGGATTGTCCAAACACGTTTGCGACCGGCGCCACAAGCCTGGTGCTTTCTGTCAACACGTTCGGTGGCCTGAAACTCAAGTATCCCGTCGTGTGCAACAACGCCCTGTATGTGGCGGCCACCCTGGATGGGAGCAATGCGGTGCCGGCACCACCGTACTCCTTCACGCAGAGTCTCATCGAGACCGAGGCAGAGGGTGAGAGACTCGGTTTCGCGGCGTACGCCAATCGCAGTTAGCACCCAACGACTTCTATGCTTATTGTCTCTTCGTCGTCTCCTCGTCATCCACTGCAGTGCGCACACTGCTGGGCGACTCATCGTTCTTCACCGTTTGCCCAACTGTCCGCTTTCTTTTGTGGAAATGACAGATTGTGCAGCCGTGGCGCTGCCTTTTTTATATTTTTTTCTTTTTCTTTGCCTTGTCCCAACAGCAACACAGTCTTCTTTGCACTCTTCTTTCCTTGTGTCAAGACAGCCGTTTGCATGTGATTGCGCTCGCCTTGCACAACACGTCGTCTTTCTTTTTTCTTACCAGCCCTTTTTTTTATCCACTAACAATCGATAGGGGTGGAGAGAAGTCATTGTGATCTTTGTTTCGTCTACATCTCCTGAACCAAGTGAGAAGTGTCCCGTATCTGTGCTTGTGATGACTGGGCGCCTCCTTTCCGGTTCCCTTCCACTTTTTCTCTCTCCATTTTGTCTTCTTCAACGCCGTGTCACGACACTGTACGCTCGCTCAGCCCACATGATGCCCGAAGGAGCGGGGGTATCCGCGTGGTTTGCTATTAGTACCTGTGGGTGCCCTGGAAAGAAAGCTTCATGGCTGTCCTGGTGTGTGACGGGGCCGCGGCGGCGGCAGCTGGCGTGAAGTCCTCCTTTTCCTCTAACATTTCTCATTGTGTGTAGCGTTTTTGATTTTGTTTCTAGTCTCGCTCATCTCTTTCTTGTTGTCGGCTTCCTACGCGAAAGGAGGAGCCCCCCATGATAGGTACTCTCTCGCGGTACTTCACGTGGTTGCTGGAACGAAGGTGGCGGGAGCAACTCTCCCAGCTCCCGCCGTGATAAATAAAGGACATAAGAAAAAGAATAGCCAAAACAACAACAGCAACACCCTCTCCTTCTTTACTCATTTTCATCTGCTTTATCCATTGTGCACCCTTTGCATTCTCTTTTTTTTTTTTTCACACAGCTCTCATGAATTTCCTTTCGTCTATTCTTTATGATGCGTTGTGGTGTGTGAACATGAGACTCATCACACCATCTTCATTGTCCACCTCAGTAAAGGATGAATGCACCTTCACACCCCTTATGGAGCTCTGCTGCCGTTGCTGACACGCCGTACAGACTTCAACTTTTATTCGTGCCAGTGTCCTAATGAGTTTTCCTTCTTCTTTCTATTGGCAAGACTCTCTACGCCAGTCCTCCATCGTGTTCCACCTGCTCCTTGAACAAACGACACATTTACACATGAGTGTCAACAGTTAAAACCAAAGGTTACCGTACTAGTGGTTGCGCACGGTGCGTGCCGACCAATGCTCTTACGAGTCACTGTAAAGGGGATCTCTCTGTGGGTTTTGTTTCTGCGTAGGCTCTTCGAAAGGGATACACACGGGGGAGGTGACGGTATAGTTGGGGTGCGGCAACCCTGGTCGCTGACAGTGTCCACGGAGCAACAGTCACGCGCTGTGGTACGGAGCAGGTGTCGTCACACAGCTGTTGTGACTCATGCGCGCTGCCGTGCGTACCACTCGCACCGTGTCGCCCCCTTGCTTCCTTCCTCCTCCGTATACACAAACTGCGCTGATGTTTGACTTCTCACCCTTGGGCAGAACATGGAAAGGTATGAGCAGCTGATCTTCTCACTTACATCTGTCGGTTCGCTTTCTTCCTATTCCCTCCTTCATGTCCTTGTCCTAGCAATATTTTCTTTCTGCTTTTAGTGTCGCACTATTCCTGTTTGTGCTCGTGAAACCTCGTTTTCTTTCTTCTTCCCACATCGTTTCTTGCTTCTTATCCTACATTTCTCACTCCTTGAGTCGCTAGCTTGCTTTCACCTCATTTGCCAACAGACACAAAGGCAACCTTCATCCAGCTTCGCCCCCATACGACACCCTCTGATTGCTGATCTTACTGCCTTTACGTGAGATGCCCATCCTCACCAAGAATAAAGTCCAACTGACGTTCGAGATGGAGTCTAGTTGTGTGATCGCGGGAGACGCCGTGATAGGTGCGGTGCAGGCCAATGTGATTGAGGACATTGATTGCACAGCGATTCGTCTGCGCGTCCGTTGTCTGGAGCGAGGCAATGTGATGTATTACAATGGACAGAATACCGATCACGCCATTGATGAGTTTGTGCATTTCGAAAAAACGCTGACGTTTGTGGGGCGCGAGCGGGGTGACTCAAGTAAGGGCAGATGCCACGTGAAGGCTGGCTCGTACAGTTATCCATTCCACGTTCAGCTGCCCCCTAGCATCCCACCAACCATGTATCACAAGACGCAGGGGGGATCCGGAGAGTACCGCATCTCCCTGGTGCTGCGGGCGTATGTTGACGTACCCCATGGGCTGGACCGTAAGCTGAAGCAGGAAGTCACGGTGCTTCCTTCCATCCCTGAGTACTTGTACTACCAAACCCGCAACTCACCCGGTACACCGTTGGAGAGCCAGAGCGTGCTTTACTCTTCAACGTGCTGCTGCTGCCATTGTGGCAAGCATAAGGGTAGCAGCGCAACGCTAACAGTTTCACCGTACCCCGCGGTGCTGGTGGCGACAGCGCAGGGGAAAGACGAGCCGCCATGCGATCACGTGTTTGAGCCGAGCAACGACTTTTTCAACGTGGCTCCCCCCAACAATCACACGGTGAAGCTCCTGGTGAAGGTCAGCAATGAATCTGCCGCGGGCGGTCCCCCGATCACGGAGATCTACGGGGTGCTGTACCAGACCGTCGCCCTGCGCGTCAAGGGGCACAGCCACTCAGAGTCTAAGGAGCTGGTGCGTGTCTCTGTCGACCTCGACGATGGCCCGATACTGCCAGGCCGTTCACGCGAGGTAGCCCTGCTTCTGGAAGTCCCCTGTACGGAGCCGGTGTACAACATCTGCTCCATCACTGGGGTGTTTGGGGCTGCCTCATGCCGTCTTGTGGTTGGCACAGGCGGCAAGGCCATCATGAAGAAGAACATCGACACTACCACTGTGATGAGCATTACAGCTGCCTTGGATGCGAGCAACCGTGTGCCACCGCCTTTCTTTCAGTTCTGTCGTGACTGCTCGGGTGACGTCTAGCGTCTACGCATCTTGCACTTTTCGCCGAGAGACATAATACTCCATACAATAACCCGTTTTGCTGTTGAAACCGTGTTTTTCTTTCATTTTTTCGTTAGCCTAATACTGATGCACCCGCTCATCATCATCATTTATTATTTTTTAACTACAAGTTTCTGTCTGATGAGGGCGGTTAGCAACATTCATACCACGTTGTGCTTCCCGTCGTCTTTGTTTCTCTTCCTTCGCTCTCCTCTTCTCTTCTCCACCTTGCAGTCGCACTTTTATGTTTCTCACCCTTTCCCTCTCTTGTTCACGATTTCCAGTCTTTACCCTTCCATTAATCTCTCTCTCTTTTTTTTTTCCATCCCTGCTGATCTGTTTTGTTTTCCCTCACATTGTACTCCTTGAGGTTAGGCGAATAGGTGTAAGGCATCCCGCATGGCTTACGGTGAGATGACTCACCGATTTAGCCGATCTTCGAGCCAAAGAACGTCCTCTGTGCGCTCTCGGGGCTTAGTGGGTTCTCCCTCAGATTGTCCTCTCGCGTGTAGCTGCTGCAGCGATTGCTGGCTCTCTCTCAAGGATGGCAACAGTGCACTTTTCTTTTTTCCCCCAGCCTTGCGAAGACGAGGCTCCGAGAGTGTGGCGTTCGCCGTTCTTGCGTAGAATCGAGCGC
The DNA here is from genome assembly GCA_030849835.1 of Herpetomonas samuelpessoai. NCBI lineage: Eukaryota > Euglenozoa > Kinetoplastea > Trypanosomatida > Trypanosomatidae > Herpetomonas > Herpetomonas samuelpessoai. Next base: position 145,234 of record JASAOC010002112.1, on the reverse strand, counting down.
GACCTCCGCTGTCCTCCTACGTGCCGTGCACGCGCATCACAGACTGGCTACGCACGTCAACCAAAGACGCAGGAGCTCCGTGCCGCTGCGCCTTCGCCGACTATCCACAAATCTGCTCCCCACTTCTCTGCCTCTATCGGATGAGCAAACCCCTTCCCGCTGTGCCTACCTCAAGACACCAAGCCTTGGAAACACAACAAAATACAAACTTCATTGCTGACATATCTCGCTCGTTGCGACGTGCTCAAACGTAAAGTGGCTGACCCGGGGCTTCCCGCTTTGCGAGAGCCCGATGGCCTCCGTCTATCCTAGCATCGCGATGCCTTCTTGCTTTCCGTCTTCCATTTTTCAGATTCGTCCGCTTCGTTTTTCATTCGCATTTGCACGGCATTGTACTAGATGGAGAAGCGTCGTGGGTGTCAAGTGTCGCGTCTGCCGAATGACGGGCAGAGGATGTAGTACAGGTGGCAGTGTGTTTTTCTCCCAGCCATGTTCATTGCATCGCCGGTTTCGTCTTCAGAAATGCGTTCTTTTTTTTCTTCGTATTCCCATGCTTAACTGTATCTCTGACTGCTGCACATTCTTCACCCAGATTAGCCTTTTCTGCTATTTTTTTTCTTTTCTCCTAACCCCGTCGTATCTTTCTCATGCTCTCATCGTTCACCGTTACCAGATGGTAGCCCTGAACCTCTCGCAAGATTGTTTAACGTTTCTCAAAATGTGAGTTCCTTCTCTGAAGGAACTCCTTCACGGTGATCATTCTTTAGGAGTGTGAAAGATGACAAGAGCACCTTGCCGAATGTGTGAGAGGTAATTCTACGGAGAGAGCTGACAACGGCTCACTCGTGGTTTGACGTGAAGCGTGGAAGTTGCTTAAGCACGTGTACGCGCTCTTGCTAAATCCATACGGGCTCCGCACAGAAGAGGATCTCTTCCATCTCTATCTCGCTTAATCACATGTGAGTCGCCTCGTTGGCCTTTTTTTTTTTGCCTTTCGCTCAACCTCGCTCTCCACTCTTTCCTCTCTGCTTTTCTGATCTCATCTCTTTCTACGACTACACGTCGTCTTCTCGTACGTTCTAGTGCTCGTTTATCTTTGGAGAAGCAACGTCGAGTATTCTCATTTCATCGCTGTAGGTTGTATTCAACTTCCACACCTGTTCGGGGGATTCCTTCTCTTCAGTCGGTGCATTCGTTTAGAGGAATGCCAGCTACATCACAGGCATCCCACCCGGCGACGACTGAGGAAGTTGTGGCTGCCCTCCGCGCTGAGAATGAGGCGCAGCGGCGGCTGATTCAGCAGCTACGCGAGGACCTTGCTGCTGGACGCGCGGCGGTGGCAGCGCAGGAGGCGGCGCACGAAAAAGATATGCGCTCAACCCGTGAGATATACGAAGGTCTGCTTGCGGTGGACGATGGCAACGCTCCAGCAGCACTTCCTGACGACGACGTGACCAGCAACAGTAGCGGCTCGGTCAGCAGCAGCGGTGACGGGGAGGCCAACAGCAGCAGCAGCAGTAGCGAGGATGTCGAATGCGCTGAAGAGGACGACAGCTCGAGTGAGGGTGAAGGGGCTGATGACGAGGCTGACGAGGAAGAAGAGGAAACTGAAAGCACGGCATCGACGCACCTGGTCAACGGCACGACACCACCTGCAAGCAAGTCTGCCAGCAATCTTGCGGATCGCACTACACATCCTGCGTACGTGTCCTTGTCGCCTTCGGCCGAGGTCAAACTTCCTGCGGTGCGTGCATCAGCGGGAGAGGAACGCAAATGCAGCAATACAGGAAATGGCAGTCAAGACCCACGCCAGGTACCAGCCGCCACTACTCGTGGTATAGCCGGTGACGCTAGGGCTTCCTCGGACTCCGTGAAGCTTCGTGCATCCCAGGACCAGGTGATGAGCCGTGTTCCTCAGCGACCCATCCCCGACAACGGTGACCGTAGCACGGTACCGGTAGCCGCACGTCGCAGCATCGATGGGTCAGTTCCTCTCCTCCCGTTAAAGAGGGTCGTGTCCGCGTCCTCTGCGATTTCCCTCCCCTTTGACCCTTCTGAGGACGGCACCGACGGCGTGCGCCGGTCTCCGGAGGCGACTGGCGCTCCTTCGCTGAGGGCCTCCGGAAGCGGTGTCGTGGCGTCAAAGGCTGCCAGCTCGGAGAGCTTCTTGCCCATGGCCGCTGTAACGAAAACCGCAGCAATGGGCTCCGGAAAGAACCCCCGTAGTACTCGTTGAAGGGTGCCAGTTTTAGAGGCACTCAGAAGCCGAGGAATGTGGAAACGAAAAAAAAAGAGAAAACGTTCTTAAAGATGTCCCGCTATTTCTCCGTTCTGCCACCGGAATGCATGAAACCAGGGGCCGTTTAACCTCGCTGTGATTTCGATTGATAACTCAACGTCTGCTTCCTTCGAGACTTTGAAAATCCCTTTTTTCTTTTGATAGTGCTCCCACGCTCGTTGTTCTCCTCCTTTCCGTTTACCTGGTGCAGTGTGGTGCCTTTTTTTTTTTTTGCCTTTTTTCCCTCTTTCTCTATTCTTTCGCTTCCTCTCTCTCTCTTTTTGTTTTTCTTTCTGCGCGTGCTCATCGCCGCCCACCTTCAGAATTGTTAGGTGCGAGTACGATTGTTCTTCTTTTTTGTCTTTTGAAGTCGGGTGAACTCACAGCAAACCTCCCGACTAAACAGCATGCGTACACTGGCCAACAGTCGAACGTCCGTGCAGTGGCGACGTTCTCTATCATAGTCTTCCTTTTTTTTTTTCTTTGGTTCTTTGTCATTCAACCTTGCTACTTTTCTTTGCTATCCGCTTGCTTTTTTTTTTTCTCACACACCTTGACTGCACCAGCTTCCGCCTTCGCGGTGGTGGGGAAGGAAAGTCAACAAGAGTTCGACACGTCATGAGGCTCCACAAAGAAAAAAAAATGTGTGGGAAAGAGGTATCCCTCTCGGTGAAACAGACGGCCTCTTCTCAATTTGCTTTAGTGTGACGTGTACAAACAACTCTTTTTCGTGTTCTGTTTCCTGCGAGAAGCTGCAAAAAGAAAAAGAAAAAGGAGGATAGTTTGTCAGAGCACGCCCGCAGGTGCGCGAGTAGAAACTGCCGTTGGAGACACCTCTCTGACAGAGGTTGATTTCCTAAGAAAATCCGTTGAATCATCGTGTTGAGGCGGCTCGTCTGATCGCTCTGCTTCTGCTTTTCCTCGGAAGGGAGGCTCCCTGTGTCTGAGGCGCGTGTGAGGCCTTCTCTTGTCTTGTCTTGGCCAAATCTTACGGCACCGCTGCTGCTGTTTCCGCACTATGATGCAGTCTTTCATCTGCTCGCCCCGCCTTTGTTTCCTTTCTGTTCGCATGTGCCGCGCCACACTCCTTTATCGTGCTGCAGCATTTCGTATTTTGGGTTCTGTGGATACCCTTGTCCGCATCAGAAGGAGAGACACATACACAGCAAGCAAAAGGAAGTCAAAAGTGTTCTACTCGTGCGGGACTCTGAAGCCTCCCTGACGCTGCACCAGTCATCATCTTTGTTTCTTCCTGCGTGGTGGACACGACAGGTGGTTGTGAAACGAGGAACTCCTCGCTGGAAGAACGAACCTGCGGTAACAAAGCCGCGACGCCCCGTTCAAAGAGCATTACAGAGCACGGCTGTGTACATTGAGCGGTCCTCTTTCTTTTTTTTTTTCCACCGTCTTACTCCTTCTCCTTTGTTTCTCCTTCTGTTTCACCCAAACAAGTGCTGTGATAATCCCATGGAAGGCCTTCCGACGGCATGTGCAATAGAGCTCCACTTGGACAGGCCCACCTGGATACCAGGTGAGACCCTCCGCGGCACCGTGCGGCTCCACTTGACCGCGTCTCCCTCTCGTCACTCGTTTACCAGAACACATGCGGCCACCGACGGCTCCTCTGCTCCTTTGTCCGCGACCGCAGCGGATGAGCAGAACCTCCCCTTCTGGCATTCGTTCCTGAGGGCACATCAATATCTGACACTGAAGGTGTGTGGGAAAGAAAAAGGCATCGTCAAGGACGGGCCAACCTCTAACATGCGCCGCTTTATGACCAATGAGACAGTACGGTACTTCAAGCAGGACGTCCGCATCGATCTGCTCGCCGCCGCTCACCGCGTCGCAGCAGCCTCAGCGACATCCGCGGCGAGTGCACCTAGGTCGGAGCCGGCTTCCCCCAGCGATCCACGGGTTTCTCCGAACGCGCACACTTTCTCCTTTGAGGCCCCGTTCGAGGTGCTCTTACCGGCCACCCTGCCCCCGAGTACGTGCTGCGAAACCTACCTGACGGCGTGCTCGACGCGATACCGCGTAACAGTGAGACCGTGGTCTGGGCTCGCAGCGGTTCAGCGTGCGGGGAGTGGCGATAAAGCTGGCACGCACCGCGTCAGTCCCATTCTGCAAGACGCTTTGAGCAGCAAAAGCAGCAGCGACGGTAGCGTGGGTCCTCTTGCAAATGCCGGTGCTGCCCGTGCGACGGCGCGCAGGGAGGGCCCAGACCCCCAATCCCGCGTGTTCTATGTGTTGTCGGCGGTCCGGTACGAGGAGTGGGACGCTGCTCGTCGTGTGCCACGGCTTATGATGCCCAGCCCAGAGCCGTCGCCCTACATGTACCGCACCTTGGCGGAGCGACTGGTCAAGCGTGTGTCGCGGCGGGAGCGCGCCAAGCACCTTATGAACTCGGGCGCCGTCGCCTGCGAGGTGCGCGTCTTGCCGTGGATTCTGGCACTGCGCGAGCACGTCGGGTCCCGTGCGCATGCGGGCACCAAACCAGGAAGTCCTCTGACAGGAGATGCCTTCGGTGCTGGCCATGCCACAAAACCCCTGTCGAGTGGATGGAAGGATGGTGGAGAGAAGGTTGAAGGCGCCGCTCATGGCGGTGATGATGGTGATGATGGTGATGATGAAGCAGAGCTGAACGGCGCCCGACTGCCTCCCACTGTGGCCCATCAGCGGGGTGATCGTGGCGTCGATACCGGTAGCCCCACTGCAGCTGCGTGCTCGAGAAAACCAGTACCGCTGAAACCGTCACCAGAGGCCGAAAACACGGCGCCTCCCCGGTCCCCTCCCTCACGTTCGGTGTCGTTAGAGGTGCGGTCTCCCTCCGAGGCCCCGACGGCGCCATCACGCCGCCAGAGCTGCGGCGATCACACGGCCACGCATGGGGAAGGAGAAACACCAAAAACCTCTGCTGAGAGGCAGGTCTTTCCGCCGCGTCACCGCGATCCTGCCTTCTCACCACCATCGTTGTCACCGCCACCATCCGGTTCCTCTGACATGAATGCAGTGATTGACGACAGCTCGCCGTTTCCACCCCTTCTAGCTCTCCCGCTGCCAAAGGCGTACAACAAGAGCTTCACAGTGCGCGTCGGCTTACGAAATATCTTCTTTGACAAGCCGATTGAGGCCATCCGTGTACGGCTGCTGCAGTGCCGGGATGCAAACATCTACCGCATGAAGAGCAATAACGTGTCGACGCTGGCCTACGCGGACTACTACATTGCTTATCCACCCGCCGTGACACGAACCGCGGCTGCCACCACAGCGCAGGGCGAAGCACACCGTAGCTCGTCTCCCGCGAAATCCGCTGCGGAGGCGACGACACCAACGTCACCCCTAGTCGCGCCGACGCAAGCGTTTCCGTTTCCGTACGGCCTGCACCCCGGTGAGAGCATCGTGATGGACGTCAACCTGGAGCTTCCACAGGGCGACCTGCGACTCGGCGAGGACTTCTCTTCAACGCTACCGCTTCCCACCATACAGACGCGCATGCTGCGGAGCGAGACGGCGTTGGACGTGCTGCTGATTCGAAGGCGTCCTGTGCGGTCGTCGGCCGCGTCCCGAAGCGGTTCCCTGGAGGACCCCAACCCGTGGTACATTGAACCAGAGCTAGAGCGCAGCCGTCTGTTTTACTGTGAGTGCCCTGTCCATCTCGCGGCGGTGGTGGACCGTCGTAACGAGGTACCGCCCCTGCCACAGGTGTTTACCGAGGAACTGGTGCGGGCAGAACCGTTGTGCCTGTGAGCGTCCTTTCTGCTTCCCCGGAACGTATCTCCTGCGGTTCCTTGATTCCCCCTGTTACCCCCCACACAGCAGCTTGTTTGGTAGACTTCCTGAGGACACGAGCGCGCTCCGTGCGTGTGCGCACCTCCCGTACGGCAGGGATTGCTGGAAGGACCAAGTCGAGCTTGTACGTGCATCGCCAAACATAGTCTGATTCCCTGGTCAACCCTTGTGTACACGCACATAGTGATTCTGCGCCTAGCTGAATGGCCACCATCATCGCAGGAACGTCGATACTCGCTTCTTTTCCCTTCTATTCTTTTATTTGTTTGTGAGTGTGTGTTATTTCCCTCTCTTTGTCTGTTTCTCCGCGTTCCGGCTGTGTGTCTTTGTGTGCGTCAGTTCTGCTAGGTCAACCAGGCTCACAGGTTTCCGAGGAAACATCTGTACGCCGCTCGTCCGCCAAGCACACTCGCCTGTTATACAGTGAAGCGCGTTACCCAACAGCGAAAAAACAACAACAACTAAACTACAGAGAAGAGGGGAAAAACAAAAGTGTATCTCTATGAACAACAGCAACGTTGTCGTTTATGATTTCACGATGCGCAGGTGCCTGACCTGTGCGTCTTCGTTTGTGGGGATCTCAGAACGACCACTGGTGAGCTCCACAATAAGAATGGCGTGTGGAACACGGGCACGGAGTGAGTGGACACCACCGTGAAGGCGCACCCCGTGGGTGAGGCGTTTGCTGCTCTTTTGTTATCCATTTGCATCTTCTCTTCTCCTCCTTGCGTTGGTCCTCTGTCCTGATGCACGTCTCCGTCTACCAAGCCTCCACCGGATAGAGGAAAAAAAAAAAAGTGTTTCAGGCTCACCGACGCACCTCTTCTGTTTTCCAATCCGCCCACCCTTCAACTTTTCTTTTTCTGCACATATAGTGCACAGCTGCTCAACAGGTCTAGGATCGTTTCGGGTGTTGTGCAGAACAACAAGAACTATAAAAGAACAGCAGTAATTCAGCGTGTAAAACCAACGCGCTCCGATTCGCTTGTACAGTTCGTCCTTGCTCTTTTTTTTTTCTGTTCAACAGTTTACGGTTCCTCAAACTCTCTTTCACGAAAGCAGCTTGTGGACTCAAGGAAGAGGAGCTCGAAGGAGCGATCTCCTCCTCCCCTTCTTTTCTCGGCTTGCTCTTCTCACCCACGCTATAGTTGTGACGTGGAGCTCTGCTGTTCTTTCACAAGTGGTGCTGCATTTCCCCTTCTGGGTGAATCACCGTCCCTTCCCCCTTTGCGTTTACTGCGTCCTCCTTCCCCCACCTTGACCCCCCTCGTCTTCTCCATCCTTTTTTTTTTTTTTAAAGCTCTCGTGCACATATTGCTGTTTCGCCACTTTTCTTTTGGTTGGTATTATCTTTTTTTTTCTTTCGTTTCTCCTGTTTCACATTCCTTTAGTTTTAGTTTTCATCCACCACCTCAGACAAGTCCTTAGTGCACAGAACACTCTCCTTGTTTTCGCGTGATCTGCGTTGTCGAGCGGCACACCCTCCTAAAGATAAGCGTTGTGCACGCCGCACCTACGGTAGACTTATCCCTCGCACTGTAAATATAACTCAGCGAGCTACCCCATTGTCTTTCTTTTCAACCATCTTTATTTCCGCGTTTACCACTTCATCCGATATTGTGTTTTGCTGATCGTTTTTTTTTTCTCCCCCTCACTTTTTCACTTTGCTTCGTTTTCGGTGTCTTCGTCTCCGTCGGAGCCACTTACCCAGCGCTTTTTTTCTCCCCGCTTAAATCTTCTCTATTGTTCTTATCTCTTCTTTAACTTTACGTTTCTTTGTTTCAACTTCAAATTGTTGCTTGACCCTTACGTATCTCTTGCTATTGTTGTTTTGCCTTTTGTTTTCCATCATCAGCTGTGAAAGAACGCACTCGCAAATTTCATCACGTTGTCGACTTCTTTGGCAATCACATCGCGACGTCCTAGTCACGTACTTCCCTGTGAAAACGCTGCTGACCTGGCAGTTCTGTAGCGTCTCCGCGGCTACTTTTCTGTTTATCTTGACCCACTATATTCTTCCACTCTTACGGTTCTCCCTACACTCGCCCTTTCCTATACACAGCTGTAAGAAAACAAACGAAAAACGGCTGCGAGTTAGTTTTGCTTTACTTCCTTATTCCATCTGGTGCCATCTCGTGCTCGCCCCCCCCCCTCCTCCCCCTTCTCTCTTCCCACTCTGCTTTTGAATCTTTACTTCGCCGCTCTTTGTCATCTCCATCCTTTTTTTTTTTTTTTTTGCGTGTGTGCTCACTTTGTGAACCAACAACAATAGTATTCCCTTTTGAACAAGCTCTTTTGAAATACGTATATCTTTCACACTCGTGCGAACGCAAGGGCTCCTCTCAGGACACACGAACGTCAATCCATTTCTACACCTTCCTTCGAACAGTTTGTGTTGCTTTCTTTTGCGACTTGTGGCTTTTGCCTTTGTTTCCCAAAAGCACTCTGACACCCTGCTGTCGACGCAATCGTTGTGTGGTTCCTCCTCGCAGTGTTCACCACAGGAATCCTGCCACGGATCTCACAACGATTGGCACCGGCCACAGAGCTTCGTCTCTCAGGCTGTCATTGCTTTTCATTTGCTCTGTCACCTTTCTTTTTGAAAAGTTTTTTTTTTGCTTACTTTCCTAACAGAGTAGGTCCAGAGAAACATCGCCTTTTATAAATACAACCGTCCGTTGCCCGTTGGCAAAACAACACCAAGAACGGAGGTGGCGTTGTACTCACCCTACCTCACTATTTTCTCTACCTTTGAGGGAAGTCCTGGTGATTGCACGCGCTGCTGACAGCACAGTTCCATGTCCTCGTGGCACCGACATGGTCAGCAGCCGAGGCAGCGGAGTCCTCCCTCGCAGGACACGAGCACTGGTGATGCGGCGCATTACTCCGAAGTTGACCAGATATATTCCCCACCCTGCTTCATTCCATCTCGCTCCCCGAACATGTCCTCCTTCTCCTCGGCCGGTGCCGTGCCATCGGTTACGTCGGCTGCCGCCCCAACCATCGCCAACACCGCTGAGGGTGCTCAGGGACCGCTTCCCGAACGGTCCTACGGCTCCCCTTCTCCACTACACCACGACACACCACGGCCCCCTCCGCACCAGGAAAGCTCAGCCAACGGTGCTGCAACCGATCACCGAACCTCCAGCGCTGAGGCTGCCCTACGGCGCACGCGGTTGGCGCAGCGGCGGGCCGTGCTGCTGCGAAACCGCCGCATCCTCGTTGCGAGCAGCGATAGCGACAGCGGCGTGGACATATTCCCTGTCGCCACGCCCCACGTCAGTCGCACCTGGGAGCACTGGCGCCTGTCAGAGGGCACGGCGTACACAGCTGAACTGACCCCGTCCGTGGACGACTCCGAGGACGATGACGAAGACGAAGAGGAAGCGGCGTTAACGCCTCTGTTCCATTCCCCTCCACACCGCAGCCATTGCCAGGCAAGCCGACCCTCTTTGACCTCGCCGACCTTTCACGTTCCGGGGGAGGAGGGCACGGTTGCCTCTCCATCTTTGAGTACCACACGGCACGGCGACGATGTCTCGCGACAACGCGGCAGTGAAAGTCTCTCCACTGATTCGTGCGTTCGTTGTAGTCGTACTCGAGCTGCATTTCCGCGGTCGCTGCAAGCGTCGGGAGCGGGTGGAGGACTTCCCCGCTTTGTCGCCTGCGTCTCTAGCAGCGAGGAGGTGCTGGGCCAGGGAGAGGAGGAATGGCCTGCGCTATTTTCGGATGAGGAGGAAGAAGCGACCGCTCGTGTGAGGTCCTCTGCATGGCGTGGGTTTCCTGGCTCTCCAGAACCGCTCGAGGAAGGGGTACGACCGTGGCTACCGCGGTTTTCTGCTTACATGGAGGCCCCCGGTCTGCCTCACGTGCTGGTTTCTTACACCCCTGCGTGTGTTAGGCCCCCCATCGGCCCTGCGCACGAGGAAGCGCTCTGCGTCCGCCTGCCGTACACAGAAACCGCACCATCCACCTTCTCGTCTCTCTCGGCAGAAGCTGTGCATGACCGCGTCATTGGGGGTAGAGGCGCAGGGCGTCACGCCAGTTACAGGGACCCTTTCTCGGAGGGAGAACGGTCCCAAAGCGGAACGCCTTCGCGCATGGCTGACCCGCAGTCAGACGAAACCGGTGCTCCTCCGCGACAGAGTCCAGAGCGCGCCGCGCAGACGCTCGTGCATTGGTTGAAACAAGCCATATCACGGCTGCCGATCGACATTGAGGGAGCACTGAGTGATGAGGAACAAAGGGCGGGGACGCCTGGGGTGCTGTCTTTCCTGTCGGAGCTCGAAGAGGCGCTGAGATCCCTCTGTGGGTCGCTCAACCTCCTTCACCCTGCTTCGTCCCCCCTGCCGAAAACCTCTGCGCCGAGAGAACTCGCAGGACCCACCGCCAACACCACCTTGGCCGACTCTCTCGCCGCTCACCACATGAGGGTCCGCACCCCTCCCCCTCGCGCGCCTCCTTCTCCCTCATGGACGACGACGACAGACACGGCGGTCACCAAAGCCCACCATGATAATACGAGCTCATCTTGTGGGTGCAGCACCTCGACCCCGAAGCACGGCCACGCGCGCTGGACTTCGACAACCGCCCTTGCTGCACCTGGGACGATGTCCTCCGTCACGCTCTTGTCCGACGCCAGCACGACTTCACAGTGGCGGAAAGCCGCCACCCCACGGGAGAACCCCATCCGCACGACATCCTTTCCTTCGACAGGGCGACGGCCGTACAGGTTCCTGGCGCTCTTCGAACCTCTCGCCATCTTCCTCACGCATCCGCTCGTCATGCGCACGTGGGCAGATGCCATGTTCGCGCCGCGAAGCACCGATGGTTGTGTCCCGACGGAACACCAGGCTTGCTGCGCCGCGTGCTTGCGATGTTCCATCGTATCGATGGCGATGCAGCTGCTGGACGCGCTTAGCCTTTGCACGGCAGAGCGACCCACACGGAGCGCCACTCCAGTCTCCTCCTCTCACCTCTCTCTCGGTCGTGCCAGCAGCACGGCGGAGGTGGCGTTGGAAACGTCCCCGTCGCTCTCGGCCGCTTTACCCGCCACTGAGCGCTCGCCCGCATCCTTCGCTTTACAAAAAGACACAACTACTACCAACCCTCGCGAGAAACCCACGCCACTGAAGCTGGACTCTCACGGCCGCCGCGCCTCCCTGGCTGCGACGGCAGGAGACAGCGATGCCAGCCAGGTCACAGAGGCATCAGCCCAAAACATCTTTTTCGTTGCCAATCAGGATGAGGAAATCGCGTGGCTGCCGGCGCTGTGCCGCACACCAGGAGTTCTCGCCCTCCTCCGACTCGCCCTCTCACCACAACGGTCGGACAACAGGCGGCTGCTGGGCGCTGCTGCGGCAAACCACACCGTCTGCATTCTTGACACCGACACCCGGGTGCGGGCACTGGAGATCCTCACGCGGTTTGCCGTTGCTCAGGCCCCCTCTTCCTCGCTGGCGTACCAGAGTGGTGAGAGAGACATGGAGGGAGAGGGCGACGCTGCAGAACCAACACGCAGCCATGGGCAGACAATAGACATGTTGCGCTCTCAAGGCATGGTGGCACTCGTTGCTCAGCAACTGGACCTTCCCGCGTTCACACTCCGTGGGCAACCACCAGCACACCGGCACGGCGATGCGAAGACGCGTTTCTGCGGCACGCACGAGGGCTCAGAGTGGGTGGTGTCCTATCTGACTCGCTCACTGGTTGCGGAGAGCCTCGTCCATTCCTCCCGGTGCATGTCAAGACTGGCTGTCTTGGCACCAGACGTCCGACCCTATCGCTTCGCCTTGGACTTTCTCCACGCCGCCTGTCGCCACCCACGCGTTGCCGCTTCCATGTCCGTGGCACCGGAGCTTATTACCCCCCTCATGGCCGTGGTGACGCGGTCGAACTGCATGCGCACGAAAGCGTCGAAGGCGTCTACTTCGCCGGGAAGGGTGGGAGAGACGGTGCGAAGTCATTCAGGCCGTCCGCTCTCGTTTGTCGTGCGGCATGGTCACCTGCTCTTACAGGAGGAAGTCGATGAGACGCACGAAAGATCACAGGACGCACCGGCGGGCGATGGCAGCAGCTCTCACCCCTCTGCTTCTGTACGCGCAGCAAGAGCGCCACAGGACATGCGAGCGGTGCCCGCGGAGGCATTTCCCGTCACCGATGACATCACCCACAGTGCGCTGCGTGTCCTTGAGCTCATCTACAAGACCGCATCATCTGCCGCAGTTGAGCTGGTTCTCTCCCACTCCATCGGCCTGGTAAATTCGTCAGAATTCGATCAGACGGCAAGCACACCCCTCGCTGATGGTGATCCCTCGCCACGCACCTTTGTTGCCTCTCTCATCGCACGCCTGAATCAGGCTCTCTGTGAACGGGATATGCGAACGGCCGATGTTGTTGTCCGTGTGTTGACCAACTTGATGAAGGCCAGCGGCACCCCTGTGACGTCACCGCTGTCACCCGTGGGGACATCGCAACACAGCACTGAAGACTCCGTGTGGACCACAGACTCACGCATCACCGCCGCACGTTTGCTGGCAAGTCCAGGATTTCTTCCCGTACTAGTCTCGTGTTTGTCCACTGAGGCAGACACAAATGCGGCGAAGGAGGTGGTCAAGTCTTCCTTGCACGCGCTCGCGCAGCTGCCACCGTTGCTCTTCTCCGCTCCTCAGGAAAAACGTCAAACTGAGAACAACAAGGGGAAGCAAAGGGCTCCAGTGGGAGGCCCAGACACCGTGGGAGACTTGCTGCTGACCCATGGCGTCTTCCCCCTCTGCTTAATGTGGCTGGCAGGGAACGCAGAAAAGCCAACAAGTGCCACCTCCTCCCATGACCGAGATGGTGTAGGTGGAAACAGAGTTAACGGGTTGGAGAACAAAACGAACGCTACAGGCGGGCCGTACGCCCTCACCGCGCCGAGCACCCTCACGTTCGAAGCGCCTCTGGTTTACACACCGGAGCCGTCCCCAGAACCTGAAACAGCTACCTCACACGAGCTGGACGAGGATGCACCCTATGGGCAAGACAGCTCCACGGGCACGGCTTTGGAAAGTAGTCGCGGTGCTCGCGTCTCCTCTCCGGTTCCGTCACGTCACCTAGAGGCGCAGAGCCGTGCGAGCATGCCGTTTTCTCCACCGACAACGACGTCTGGCCGTGCGCGTGGCCTCGCTGTGGCATTGCGCATTAGGGGTGAGGCTAGCGGGGCCAACCGTGTCTCGGCTCAGAAACCCAATGCCGCGTTGGCAACGGAGCCGCTGACGTTTCCGTGTCCATCGCAACCGCGTGTCGTCACACCTATCCAGCGCGAAGCTGCGGCGCTGCTGTACGTTCTGTCCTCTCTCGCTGTGGCAGCCCATAACCGTGCGACGGACAGCGCGACACGTGATAGGGCTCCAGCCCACAATGGGTGTCTCGCGTACCTCGCAGCAAATCTCGCGCCAGCCATCCGTTTTCTCCGCGAGGTAACATGCGGCGGCTTGCGTGGCGTGACACTGGCGCCCAAGCCACTGCACGATGTGCCTACGACAACCCTAGGGGCCAGCAGCGTTGGCGGTACCGCGATTGGAGGTGCCACGCCCATGCAACGTCTGGAGCTACAGGCGGCAACGGCAACGCTGCAGAGTCTGGCTCTGATACTCGAGGCGAATTTGCAGTCCGCTGGCACTGCTGGCGACACCCCATCTCCTTCCGTTGCGGCGTGCCTGCAGGAGGTAAAGCAGTCTCGTCTACTACCTCTCCTTGCCGCTCTCGGGACGAACCTTTGTCTTACCGCCGAGGGCACTGGACTCCCTGATAAAGCGCTTCACCTCCTCGAGACGGTACTGTGTGCGAAGGGCGTGACCGACGCAGACCGCCTGGACCTACTGTGCGACATCACTCACGAGGAGTCGACTTCGCTGCAGGACAAGGACAAACCTTCCCACGGTTCAACACCAGATCGGTGGGAGGAGGTGATAAGGCGTTGCGACCAGGCGGCGTCAGTGCAGCCTGGTCTCGCTACTGTCGACAACTTCCCCGCGGCGCGAGGGAGTCCTGATGCGCAGCGAGAACGCATGCCCGACCTTCTCGGCGACGGGAATGCGGCAGCGCCGCTGACAACCGCACGGCCGTGGCTGAGAGGCGGGAACATTGTGGGGAACGGTCAGGAACACCGCCTCACAAGACAAGATGTGAACCACCACCTCTACGGAGGGGACGGCTCAGCTCCAGATATTATCGCGCGCAGAACCAGTTGTCTTGATGAGCCCAGAGATGTTCTGGCCACGATTCCACCGCGAGGGCCTGTCCCCGAACGGTCGCTCATTCGTCGACTCCAGAGGCAGAAGGCGCAAGCCAACGGTGCCCCTAGCAGCGAGAAAGGCGGAGTCCCTCACGCCGAGCTCGATGTCAGTCCACTCGCTTTTCTGATCAATACCCTCCGCCCTGATGACGAAGGCTGTTGCGACGCGAAAGAAGACCGCCTCGGCGCAGCACTCCGGCGGTGCAGTCAGTCATTGCGACCTGAGCCACGTAACCCTCGTGGTGCGGCGGAGGGGAGAGAGGCCTTCACCTTCTTACGTCAGAGACTGAAGCTTCGCGTGCTGCGGCTGCTGCATAACCTGCTCTCCAAGACGCCCTTAGAGGCGGCGCGGCTGTGTCCGTTGGACTTTCATCTCTCCACCGAGGAGGAGTGGAAACGCCTTGACTTGGATGCGTGCGGCCGTCGACGCTGCCACGCACCGGGCCCCAACTCTCTCCCATCTGTGCATCCTCTTTTGCTGCCCTCCGTCGCCGATGCGCTGCTCTTTAGCGATGTGGCGCAGCTCGTGATGGCGGACCTGCAGCTCGCCCCAGCCCAAAGCATCGCGGCCAACGGTGCTCTGGAGGCCATGGCGTTTCTCCGCGCGCTTGTTAGCGTACTGCGGTTGAGCTTTCCTCGGTCCATGTCAGAGGCTCGCCTGCCTGTGCCCGCACGCGCAGCCTCACAGTACCCTGGCGGTGCGGAAGCTCTCTTTACACGGGCCGTCGGTAGCAACAACAGTGACAGCGGCGGCGGCCGTGGCCAACAAGCAGCAGCGGAGCAGGATACGGGTCGGTTTATGGGCGCGGTACGTCAGCGGGTGAGGGATCGACTGCAGCGCGTCATGGCGCTGCGTATGGGCTCGACTCTGTTGGCGACGGTCAACCTCGGTGCGACCGCGTCGGAGCGCCGGAAGGACACCGGCCCTGCGACGTCCCACGTGGTTCCTGGCAGCACCAACGGTACCGCTCTCTTCAACGCCCATGCCCGGCGATCACTAGAGGAGCCGTCCGTGCCGCCAGTGTTTGCGCTGCCTCACTTCCCTCGGAGCAACGGGGTGCAGCTTTCGCATACACCTTGGATGCCAGCCACGAGGGATGATGGCACTGCGCAACCCGACAGAGGTGCCGCACAGCCCTTTGCTCTTCAGCGCGCGGGCGAGGCAGGGAACCGCAACGCACCTACAGTCCCCGCACGGTCCCCAAGCCTGCATCACCCAGCACCGGCTGCCACGCCGATGCGACAGGACCTCTCTGGGGATGCCACCTATGGGGCACCGGGCTCTGCCTCGGGAACTCCAAACACAATGACAGACAGAGGTCCTACTTTACCTCGTCGCAGGACAGGCCCGGTGATGCGCTCCCTCAGTGATGAGGACAGTGTGAGCGACGGGGATGGAGGACCGGTTGCTGTCAGACGACAGACAGTGGTCGCGATGCCTCCGCGGCGTGCGTCGATAGGAGAGGACAGCACCGAGTCTAGTGTGCGGGCCATTGTGGTGCACGCAGCCGCTCGTGAGGTCAGTCTGGCGAGCAGCACTATGGCCGAGGGTAGCGGCACCCCGTTGCAGCCAACCATTTCTTCGCCCCACGCGTTGCCACAGCAACGCCTCCCCGTAACGTCAAGCAACATGTCAGAGGCACCCGTCACCGTGGCGGCGGCGACGCAGCCCGAGGCGGAGAGGGACCAGGAGGGCCCCGTGGTCGCTACAAGGCTCAGTCTGACCCCTTCGGTGGCCGTGATCTCGCAGCCCGAGCGCCCGGTCGCACCACACAGGATGCCCACAGGGTCAAATACTGTCACGGGAAGGGCACGAGGGTTGCCACGGGCCTCTCAGGCTCCTGCGAGGCCTGCCTGCCTTCGTGTTATCGAGGCGACCATGTCTGCACCAGAAGAACCGACTCCGGAGGTACCATCGGTGGCCGCCGCTGCGGACGCTCCTCTTACCCCACGACCGACTGCGTCGCAACAGCATTCTCCGCAGCCCAGGACGGTGGTAGAGGAAGACTCGAGGGGCGAGGGGGAAGAGGTGACCGCAGGCACTGACCCTTCATCGCTGGCCCGGCAGTTCCTTGTCCCCTCTCCGACCGTCACCGTGGCTGCCACGCCGTATACGGAGCCCTCTCGGCAGCCTTCGGACGGGGAAGAAGCTTCGTCAACGCATCGGTCACGGCTGCCTTCTCCAGGTGACACAGGCCTTGTCCCTTCTACCGCCTTGCCGAGCCTTTCCACCCGTCAGCTAGGAAGCTCGGTGTTCATTGCTCACATGTCTAACAGGAGTCAAGGCGTTACTGAACCCGCGCCCACACACCCATCTTCTCCCCCACGGGCGGAAAGAGGAGAAGACGGTACGAGTTCGCCTGCGGCGGCTGCCTCCTCGTCAGGGTCTCAGCGCGTTCCCGTTTCCGTGGCGAGTCCGTCCAGTGTGGTGCTCTCCGCTGCCGCACACGCCTCTCCCCGTTCCCGCGAGCTCGTGGTGTCCACCATGTCCTCTACCAGCGCTCCCCGTCCTCGTGACGCCCTGGCCAATGGCCACTCGGTTGGCAGTCCCGACAATGCACCAGCACGCGATCGGGCACACCTGGCTGGACAGCCGCAAACAGATGCCGCGTCTGGTCCCGGCAACGTTGCAGGCGCACGCGTCGGCGCCGCGGCGGCGCCGCCACCGTCGCACCTGTCGTCTGTCCCATCCAGAACGGCAACTGTGACGGCGGTACGCGCGTCCTCGCGTTCCCGCGACACTGCCTCACTGACTAACGGTGCATCACATGGCGCGGTGCACCTGTCTTCTGGGGCCGAGCGTGATGCGTGGACGGAGGAGGACACCTGTCGCGTATTCGAAGCTGCCGCAGAAACGCTGGCGCTCCTGTCGAGGCGCTGGCATGGGCTTGCAACGAGGGAGGAAGCGGCAGCGCTGCGAGCTTCCGCCTCCACGCGTGGTGGCACAACTGGCTGCGTCGAAAGCGAGGGGTCTGAGGGAGCCGGACGGCTTCACGGAAGGGAGGCACCCATCACACGCCTCGCTGCCGCGCATACAGAGGCTGAGACACCTGGTGAGGCTCGTGCTATGCTGGGCGACAATGCCGCTACTCGCTCCACCGCGCAAGGACGTGAGCCCGCGGACAGAGCTTGTGCGGTGCCGCGTGTCACGCACGAGTACCCCAATGAGGTGACCAATGCGGTGCTTCATCAGGCGCAGATGCGCTTCTCCATGTTGGCTCCCCGAGTGCGTGTCCGTCCACCAGGGTCCCAGAACTCCCGCGAGGACGAGGACGCAGCCACGTCTGCGCGAGCGGACCGAGCACACATCGTGGAGCGGACGGTAACGCTAGAGCAGCTGCAGCGGCAAAGAGAGGAGCAGCAGAGGGCGGCCGCTCGTACGATTGCACCGTCGTTACACGGTGCCCGATCAGACGACGCGGGGCTCAGGCCGCCCTTCTCCTACGTCCTTTCGCACAACGTGTTAGGGACATCGCATCCTGCTCTCGTGGGCACGCGACGCTCGCCAGAAGAAATCAATGAAATCCTTCGTCGCCTGCAGACAGCCCCTCTGGAGGCCCATGTTCGCGCGTTCACGGACCGAGAGACAGCTCGTCGGCGGCGTGCTGCGGCACAGCTGTCTCAATGGAAGCGAGAGCAACTCTCTTGGTACGACCAATCAGATTGGCTACCACAGCCAGCGTGGTCAAAGATCCGTGATCGTCAAGAGAACCACAGGGCCTCTGGGGGAGGGAATCTCGTCTCCCCTCCACCGTCACGGGAGGCGATGGCGTCTGGTTCTGATCCCTGTCCCTCACGCAAGAGAGTGGAGGAGCAGCAATATCAGAATGGCATGAAGAGCGCCAAGGAATGCATCCTTGACCAACCCTCAGGTGCGCCATCGCAAGTCCTGCATCCACACGGTAACAGTTCGGTGCCTGACCTCACCCTGTTTCCTGCCGCACAGTTGGTGAGAAACCTTCCTCCGGACCCTTGTACATGCACGTGCAGTGAGAACAAAGAAGTGCACGCGTCCGTCGTCGAGCTGCTTTGCTGTGCGAAACGTCTTTTACTAAACGACTGATGTGCGACACGAGACAAGGTGATTTCTTTTTGTGTTGTCATGCGTGTTACATTATTTTCTTCGCCATCCCGTATGTGTGTGTGTGTGTCCACTCCGGGGATGAAGCTAGTTCCATGTTTGCTCTTCTCTTCCAAGTTTTCCTTGTGTGCTGCCTTGTTCCGGTTGACATCAACAGACGGTTCTTCCCCCTCCTAGTCATCGCTGTCATGAACCGTTTCTGCGTGAAGTTTTATTGCAATCGTTCTCTCCCCTTGCTTAACGTCCGAACACAAGCAAGAGCAAATTGGACCGGCAGAACTGTCCATCTTGCGAATGCACACATGGAGAAACACAAGCTTTCCACGTTATCATGACAAGAGCAGCTTTAAAAAAAGGTTTCTACGAATCTTGAAGACGAAAACGGAAGGATCGAACGAAGCTCTTTTTCGCGTCACCACGGTTACTGGTTCATCCTCGTAAGCTGCGATTGGGTCTGCCTTCACAGACGGGGAACGCGTACGCTAGAAGACGACGTGATCGCAACACGCTAACCTTCCTGTGTCACCCGATTGCGCGCCGCCCGAGATGGCCTCAGACGCTCTGCTTTACTGCCCCAACCCAGAACGGGAGAAACAGAGCGCGTGCACCCGTACATGGCAACCTATGAGAGGAAACGCCATCGACCCACCGTATCTCTCTCTTTCTGTTGAACAAATATGAACTCATCTGTCTCCATCCCATTTTCCTCTGTCTGCGGTGGGTCCTGTACGGCCCCACAATCCTGAATCCTAACCTCATCGTGGTAACCACATCAAAGGAAAAGAAGGCTGAAAACGTGTTTGTCGCGACAAGACCGTTTTCTTCACTGAAAAGTTCTTTTGAATACTTTTATTTCCCTTTGGTTTTAAAACCTGCTTTTGTGTAAGAAGAACACAGGCACCCTAAAAAAGTTTACACTTCCCACTTTCTTTTTTTCGGTCCTGTCTTCGCCTCACCCCTCTTTCTTTTCCGCTCATTTACATTTTCTTCCATTTTCATTTCCCGCCCTTTTCGTTGTATTCTCTTTCCTTCATCAGCATCAGCATCAGCATCATCGTCAATATATATCTCCTTTTTTCCTGTCGACCACGATCGTAAGTTTCTGAAGAGGCACCGCTTCTCTCTCTCTCGCTGTCTCCCTCCTTATTTTTACCCGTATTCACTATGCGTGCGTTCAGTGCGACAATGGCCTCTCCCATGGAGACAGAATGTATGCTTCACGACAACCCCATGGTGGCCAAGAAACTCGGTGACTTGATGCCATCCACAACGGCCATCAACGTAGAGCGTGATGTCGTCAACACGAACAAAGCTCCTCGTCCGGTGTACGCGTCCGAGCAGCAGCAGCTACCCGTCGTGCCCTCTCGCCTTTCCACCCCGTACGTCAGCTATGTAGCGTCACCTGTGGTTCGCCCCCAGCTGCAGCATTCCTTCCGCACGGCTCTCCCAGCGCCCGCGTTTCACCTCTCGTTCCGAGACGATGAGCATCGCGATGGCAGGCCTGACGTGGCACCCGTGTGCGTATCCACACCCCCATCCGCTGCCCATCTCCTTTCGCTGCCCACGTCCTTCACGGCACTCCTCCCCATCTCGCAGCACGAGACGAAGGCCCTGTCCCAGATTCACGCATGGCTGGCCGCGCATCACTACCTCCCCTCCTCCAATGGGACGGCTGCGGCGTTGACAGAGGTGTTCCCTGCCCCCCGCAGCCACTGTGCCGTGCGCGCCATGACGGCGGGAGAGAAGGTGTTGTGCAGTGCCGCGGCGGCAGTGCTACGCGCAACGCAAGATCCCCGCGCTGCCCTTCTCTCCCTGCGCTTCCTCACGGCGGCCGCGCTCAGCTTTCACCTAACACCAGTATTCAGTCGCGGCACCTTTGGGCTTGGCCTCGAGGACTGCCAGCGCCTGACGTCCGTCGTTCTCAGTGCACAGCGGGTGATGTCCCCTTTTTTCTTTGCCGCCGAAGTGGCCTCCATGCTGGAGGCGCTCATGAAGGTGGCAGACCGTTCCGGAAAGGCCACGCAGGAGTCCAACACGATGCTTTCCGCCCTTCTTTCCTTCGTGTCTGAAGCCCACCGCGCGCAACAGACGGCGGAGCAGCAGCACGCCATCCTCCTCGCCGAGGCCCGTCAGTCCCGTCGTCATCAGCGCACCCTGCTGGTTCGCCTGCTCCGTCTTCTCGAGCATTCCTTCGAGCACGCAACCAGCGACGTCCTTCCTCTGCTGTGCCAGGAAGCTGCCCCCTTCTTCTTCGACGCGGCGAACCAGGTCCTGGAGGAGGCAACCAAGGCGATGGTTCAACATCGTGCCAAACCCTCGGCAGTGAAGCAGGCGCTCGAGCCTACGGCAACGATGCCCCTCCTCTCGACGCTGAAGCGCTGCCTTGCAGGACACGCCGTCACGCACGAGGGTAAACCCGCGCCGCAAGCAACGCTCTTCGTCACGGCACTCGTCGACCATGACGTATTCAAGCACCTTCTCGCCCTTGCCTCTGCCGTGGAGACGGCCTTCGCGACCGCCGCACTGGTCTCTGCCCCTGGCACTGCCTTTCTGCAGTCCTTCTCCACGCAGCTGTCAGAGCTCCTTCTGCACTTTGCAGCGGACGCAACCACGTGCGACGCAGCGTCCATTCTGGTGCAGAAGGTGTGCGCGCAGCACGCGTCACAGGATGCCTCTACAGTGTCGACGTCTCTTGCCGAAGCCAATCGCAGCCTCACTGCTCGCGCAGAACAGATGGACTTCTTCTCTCTCTGTGCCAGCACCATGGGTCGTGGCGTTCGCGCTGTGGCGCATGCCTTTGCGCAAAGGGCCCTCACCCCCAGTGCTCTGTCACAGGTGCAGGGCAGCAGCACGGAGGCGTCGCTGACTTCCCACGCGGTCACCTCAGCCGACACCCACAGGCGCTCCGTCGGGGTCAGCAGCAGCGTCTCTACCCCTCTCACCCTCGCCCAGCTCCGCCGTGCCTCTGGTCCGGTCGCCAACCTGCGTCGCCGGTATGAGACTCTCACAGAGGATTTGTTTTCCTCCTCCTCTGCGACCACGTGCACCAACGCCGCACAGGCCGTGCTTCTGTCTGTCACAACCGTCACCTCACTCGTTCACGTCGTCGAGGCCATGGCTCAAGCGGCGTCCCCATGTCTTGTGGAGGCCTTCTTTCGCTCTGGTGTTGCCGCTCAACTGACTTCTCTCCTTGATGCCGTGACCCCCGTTGCACCAGCCGCGTCGGGGTGTGCTGCTGCAGGTGCCCGTGCTGAATGGGAGGCACTGCACAAGCTGCAGCATGTTTCCAACAAGGATCTAGCGGCTGCGGTGGATGCCATTGGTAAGCGTGGCGCTGAAGTTTCCGGTTTCGATGTGCTCTGTGCGCTGTCGCTGGCAGAGCGCGCTGCTGTGAAGCTATTCCTGAGCTTGGCCACCGCCCACCCCACCACGTTCGCCACGGAGATGCTCCGTCTGGCTGCCTCGATTCACCGCACCTACGGGATCAACAGCCACAGTCACCAGGCTACCCCCGTCGCAGACTTGCGTGACGTGCTGATTCGTCAGGTGACACAGGTCCTCCCAGGATACCTCTCCGAGTCCTTGTCTGCTGACACGGTGGACATGCTGCGCCAGGTGCTCGCCCTTCTCACGGTGTTCTGCACCGAGGAGAATGCGGCGGTACCCTCTGCTGTCAAGGACGACAGCTCTGTGTTGGCGACCTTCCACGGCCGTAAGTGCACCGCGCAGCTGCTCTCCGATCACGACCTTCTCTCCGCCCTCGCTCCCGTGCTGACGACCCCCATGATGCAGACGGCTTGCCAAGACGTCCCCGTCACGGTGCTGGTTCTCATGGACGCTGTCCTGACCTCGCCGCGCCTGACAAGCCGCTGCCGCTGCGATCTGTTGCAGCACACAGAGCGCCTCTTGCCCTCGGTGGTCTCCTGCGTGGACGCTACCGGATGGGTTGTGAACAGCACATCCGCAACAGCAGCGTCCACGGTTGCGTCCACGCCGGCCGCCACAGTCTGCACTGCCACGGGCTACGTGCGGAGCAACGCCAATATGTACATGCACCTGTATAACAACATGAATGGCACGGAATCCCCCGAAGAGCTGACGTTGCTCATGTCGGAGGCAGAGTGTGACGAGAAGACACGGCAGTACGCACGGATGCGTCGCAGCCTGCAGATGACCTCCCTACGTCTGCTGCGTAACTGGGTGAGTGCGCCGATGGTGGCGTCCACAGACGCGTCCACGTGTGAGTTTCCAGTGGGCAAGCACCGTGCAATCGCTGCCGTCGTCGCCGTCACTCCGGAGGTGCAGGTGCACAGCCCGCATCAACAACGGCCGTCCCTGACGAGCACGGGCCGCGTCAGTCGCATTCGCCGTTACGGCGGTGCCAGCGGAGCGCCCACGAGCGGGGCAGGCAGCACCAGCAGCAGCACGGCACCGTCCGGCTTTCCGACACCGCTGACATCGCCGAGTGCGGCGGGAAGTAGCAGCGCCACGTTCGCGTTTCCATCCACGGCGTCTAGCGTCTCCGCACCGCACACAGGCCCCGTGACAGTTCCGGCGGAGCTTAATTACACTGCTCCGCTCGCGGACTGCACCGCCTTCCTCTCCTTCATCCGCAGCGTGCTCGATCGGGAAAGCCTCAAGGGAATCCTCGACCTCAGCTTCAGTGAAGTTGACAAGGAGTACGCCGCCTCCCACCACGCTCGCGAGGAAGACACCGTCGTCACCACCAACAACCACAGCTCCGACACGTGTGAGGTGGAATGTGTGCTTCGTGCGAGCACCAAGTCTCTTCCACAGGACGCAAGTGCCGCGTCTCTTTCTGAGCAGGAGGGGACCATGAGCGAAACATCCTTGCCGCCTTCCACAGAAAGTACTACGGCTACCGCTACTGAGGCAACTGCTGGAACGGTTGCTGGAGCGTTAGCCAACAGCAAGTCCCACGCCTTGGAAGCGAAAGCTTCGACGACCGCTTCTCGCGCAACCAAAGATTCCGTGGTGGCATCGTTGATTGACTTCACTCCTGAAGAAATTCACCCGCTCCCTCACGGTGAGAAGCGCACGTACGCCCTAAAACTGTTTTCAGAAACGCTCGGTTTTGTCAAGGCGATGCTCGTGAGCCCGCACTTTACATTTACAAACACCTGGCTTTCTCTATGCGTTCGCCTGACCACCATGTACAACATGCTGCTGTCCCGCCGCGACGGAAACGAAAAACGCTTCATGGAAGCTGCACGCGAACTCAGGCATCTGTCTGCAGACGATGAGAGGGCCAGTGCTGCCTCGGTGAAGCGGCAGGATTACCTTCACCGGGTGGTTACGTTAGCCGCGACAGAAGCGCACCTTCTTCAAGAGCTCTTGGAGGGCATCTCCGATTATGCAAACCGTGTTGAAGCAGACGTTGCCATGCACGCTGAAGTCAACGAGCCGAAACCGCATCCGTCACAGGACGCGTCTGGTTCGGCACGCATCACGAGGAGCAGCAGTGGAGAAGTTGAAAGGGAAGTCGGCGTCGAGGGTAGTGTTGGCCACTACGACGCGCACGCACAGGGAACGGGCCTCCCTTGCTCTCCAGCAAGTGGTACAGGGGTTGGTGTCACGCAGAGCGCCGAACGAACCGGCGTGTTGAATGGCAGCGCCACACCCCAAGGTCAACCGTTCCGTGCGCGCTGCGAATCTCGCCGCCCTGCCGCCCTGCAACTTCATCCCACGCCTGAGAGCACGACGGAAGCGACCGAATCGCCAAGCACGGCACCCTCGTCCACAGGTACACGACGATGTGCTTACACTGAAACCTCTTATGCTCCGCCTCCCGCTTCCCAACGCGCACGTCCTGCCTACACCCCCGAAGCTGTCCACCATTGCTTGCTCGACATGCTGGCGCAGAACATCCGTGCCGCGGAGGTGGAGCATGCGCTGCAGCAGACAGACACGGCAACCGCTAGACTCCTGCACCGTTGCAGCAACGCCATAGGGGCGGATACCGAATCGAGCCATCAGCACCTTCCTCGCCGGAGTGGCGATGCCATGACGCGCAAAGACGGCCACCGGTCAAGGTGGGCAGCCACGGTCTGCAAGGCCGTGCCTGCGAACCCCGTTGTTCTCATGTCCTCGCTGCTCAAGAACATCAAGACAGGAAATGAGCTGCCATTGTCAAACTCGTAGAAGAGGTTTAGCATAGTGATGACGTATCAAAAAGGGTTTTATGTTTGAATGAATGGAATCCGCCTCAGAGAAGTTGGAGGGGAGAGAAGATAAAGGGGAAGGGATTGTTGCCAGTTGGCCGCGGAGTTCCATCCCATGCCCACATGACGGCGAAAGTTGGATGACAGCACAGTCATGGTCACGCCCTTTCTCTCTCTCTTTCTCTCACGTTCGCGGTCTCTGGTTCTCCCCGGTCATTCACCCTCGCCTCTGAACGCACGTTTGTTTTACCCTTCATGGTGAGTAACACGTCTGTTCCGATCCTGCCCGTTTCACCCTCCCCGAGCATCGTCCGTGTTGTTTTCTTTTTGCCTTTCTTGTCTCCCTCTTGGCTTCGCCAATGGAGAGAAATATTATCTGTGCGTGTCGTCTCTCTATAAACTACTTGTGCCCGTTTTTCGTGTGCCGCACACACATGACATCACACATCCTCCGTGAACGGTTGCTACCTCCTCTTGTTGTAAATTCTTGGTAGTGTGCCTTCATGGGATAAAAGAGGTTTACCTCTTATGTTATTCTTCTTTATTGTTTAAAAAAGCTTTCGTGTTTCTATTCCGGCTGCTGGTGGCTCTGTGTGCGTACCGAGAGGCGTTGGTGGTCGTGATAGTGAGGGAGCGTGCCGTAATGTGATGTGGGATGGATTCTTGTTCCCTACTCTCTTGTGACGGCGTATGTCGTTACCCGATCAATCATCATCGTCATCCATGGTACCGCTTGCCCACTTGCTCGCAGACACGAAATCGCAGAGAAGCTCACGGATGGTAATGGGGACGATTTTGGAGAGGCTCAGAGGGGGAAACCCGCGGGAGTGGCGTATCAACAACTGTTGTCGCGGTTGGGAACACACGGAGCTCCCGCGTGATAGTGTTCTCCGTATCTACCACCGTCGTTCGTTCAAAAACAAACATACTGGCTCTCTCGTTTTCGCAGTTCCATTCACCCTTCCCCTATTTTTGTCTTGTTCTCCCTTTTCCGGAGACGTCAGTCTCCCCGGCGGTATTGACAGGCGTTCGTTTCGTGTGATAATCACTTCGTTTTCTTTTTACCTTCTCTTTCAGCTCCTTTGAGCGCTGTTTTCTCTTCTGAAAGAAACAGAAAAAGCTTCAAAACCTGTCTGTATAAAACAGGAACGACTGCTTCTGTTCCAATTTCCACCTTTCTTCGATGACAGAGATGAAAGAGTACAAATCCTCTTTCGGTTTGCTTTATTTATTTATTTGTTTCCGAACTCCGCTTTCGCTTCAAAGATACCCGCTTCGTTTCGCCATACCTCTCTCTGTTTTCCATTTTGTTTTTGTTTCAAGCCCTTCGTGCAGAACCTTCTTCTACGGCGTTTCATCTTCCTTTTTTTTTTCGTTTCCGCCCTAACACCCTCTTCCTTTCCTGTTTTCTCTTCCGTTTATCAAAGAAATACTGTTCGTCACTTTCTTCACTTTATTCTTGTCGTGTTTTCTCTTTTCATTCTGATTCCATTAAGTTTTATGTTTCTACCATATCACCTCATGTCCCTCGTGGATGTCGTCATGACACTACTCTGGTAACCGTTCCCTTCCCCTTGAAGGGTACTGCATCCGCCGTAATTCTAAATAAAAGGATTCAGTAACCCCTCTTGGCACTGACGGATCGAGCTACCATAACGTGTTTGATACAACACAGGCTCAGCTTTTTTTTTTTTTTTTGCTTCTTGTTCTCCCCATCTCGCTCCAACCGTTATCTTCGTGTTGTCGTTCTTTACTCTTTGCCCTACCACTACTTTCCTTTCCTCGTCATTTCATATTTCCGTTCTTTTCCTTTTCTTCTTTTCTGTGTCCTGTCGTAAAATATTCCTTGATGGATTATTTTGCCTTCTATTGTATTTTCGCTCCTTTTCGCTTTGTTTGCTTCGCAGTTGAAAGAACCGCCCTGTTACAAGCACGTGCACATTCTGCTGTACCCTCTGTGTCTCGTCCTCACCACGAATGTGCTGACGTTTTCTCTCTCTCTTTCTCGGTAAGATGGGTATCTTCTCTTTACCAAGGTATTCTGCATTACCTGCCGGTAGTGCGCAACACACTGAGTGAATTCTTTTTGTTGTTGTTGTTGTTGTTGGCAAAACAGAAGGCCCTTCTTTCTTTCTCTTTCTTTGGATATTTTCCCCATCGTTGTTCTGTCCCGTTTCTGTTTCTCTTTCATCTTACTTTCTCACCAAAATATTTATTCAGCTCACATAAACAGGAAAGAAATCATATAGCACATTCTGCCCTTCAGCAGAAAATCTTAAAGTTTTCATTTCCTCTTGATCTCTCTTGCTTCCCAAACGCATGACGATTCCCAGGGCGTGCTCCTTCCCTCCGCTACTCGTTGACCCGCCCCCCGCCCTCCCTGCGTCCATGCACGCGCGCGTATATCTCTACACACACGACGCTGACACTGTGGATCATTGCGTCTCTCTTTCTGCTGTGCGCTTTTAAGAAGAAAAAAATGAAAGTACGAAACATCCTCCCAAAGAGGTCCTCCTCTTCTGTCTACCTATTTCATGTGGTAGACAGCGCTGCACTCTCCCCATACGAAGAAGAACAGTTGCACACCCTCACCCAAGGACAACAACATTATCAAAAAAAAAAAACGCACCTCGATAAATGAGAGTAATTGAGCAGTGCACCGTCAAGCGACCACTGACTCTCTTCTCTGGATCTTCTGTTTTGTTTTTGAAACTCTTGCTTTACTCGTTTGTTTTGTTTTACACCACATACTTCTCTGATTTCTCCCGGCTCATTTTTTTCTTTATATCGTGGGTTGTTTTTCTTTCGATGCTCTTTGATGCTGATGCTTCTTCATTTTCCTACTCTCCCTTCATAATATCAAGTAAAACTTTCTGATTTTATTTTATGACCCCTTCGTTTCGCTCGCGTTTCTTGAATCCACCGCTCGCTATCCGTAACCAGGAAAGTTGTCCCAAATCGCCAAGATTCCTTCGCGTGTGAAAAGACAAACAAGGCTGAAAAACCGGTGGTAGAACGTCGGACTGTCCGTCTTGCGCAAGGCGCGACGGCTGCTATGCGTTTGCTTCTGTTTTTGTTTTTCTATCAAAGGTTCACTGGGTATACGAAAGTCTATTGTTTCCTTTACGGACTGTCTGACGCTGCTATGGCGAGCGGTGATTCACATCGTGCGTACACGTCCTTCGAACTTACAAAGAGCAATCGCAACAGCAAAAAGTATTTTATACACCTCAAGAATCAGAAAGCACGCGAGAACCTTTCCATGATTCCTATATGCTCCCAACACTTGCACCCCACGCATGATATCCTTCCCTTTTCTTTCGTTTTTTAAAATCTTTACGACCTCCGCAAACACACGCACGCACACGCACGCACACGCTATATTTATCTTTTTCTGTGTGCTGTCATAATCAAGAACGGGAGCGAAAAAAGAAAAAAGATGCGACTGGGGAAAGTTCTCACCCACAAGCGTGGCAATGCACTTTTCATTTCTTCCCTATGCGAATGTGAGTGACCCCTTCCCTTCTCCCATGTCGCGGTGTCACTCTGCTTCTTCTGGCACGTTCTCTCGGTGAGAAATCCTATTGAACGGGATCGCTGAAGCGTCCTCTCTTTAGAATACCACGGCCAATATTGTTTTTTTTTTTTTGTTTGCCTCAACTTCCCCCTTCTTCTAACACACACCTCTTTTTTTTTTTTTTCCTCCTTCACCCTTGTGGGTGTGTATGCAACGGTGCTGTGCACTCTCTCTCCAACACTCCCTTCAACTATATATATTTATTCACCCGCCACACCAAGCCTCGAAGTCGTGTGGAGAAAATGTGTCGCTCATTATCACGTTCCACTGAAAAAAAAAGGCTACAAACCAAAACAAAGTATCCAAGTTTCACCACGTTTAGATCTGAGCTCCCTCTTGGTTCAGTGGTTGTACGGGTCCGAGACGCTTCTCACGACGAGAGGACGTACATTCGTCTTGTTGGAGCTCCGTCTCCTCTATCTCGATGTGCTGTCATCTGGAGCTTTCGTTGGATTCGTTCTAGGTCTGAGGGCTGTGGGTCAGTGATGCCAAGGAACGTGTTCCTGCGGGCGTGTAGACAAATGAAAAAGCATGTGATCCCTTTTTACAGTTTGCAGGGCTCTTCGTTAAAATGATTCGGCTGTGCTATGCTAGCACCGCCATGCGTTTAATGCGAGTTGTTCTCTTCACTTTGGATACTTCTTCCTCGCTTTCTCCTCACTTTCCTCTGATATATATATATATATATATATATATTTTTTTTTGGTGAGACGCGTTCTGACGCTCGAGGGACACACACGCTAGAGTTCGTCTTACCACCTCACGACGTGCCTTGCCAACACAACTTGGGAAAGCCACTCAGCTGATCCAGCGAATGACCTTTCGAGCTCGTAAACAACGGACGTGTACGGGTCAGTGCCACGGAGGGGGGCATCCGGAACGCACCTATGCAACAGCGGTTACCCTCTCTGCCTCCTCATCATCGACACCGTGGGCCAGCGCTGGCATGCACAAGGACACCACAAAGGAAAAGACCACTGCCGTGTCCACTGCCATTTCGATGTTCGACACACAGCCCCAAGGCTCGGATGGCTCTGTGGGTAGCGGTGCGCGCGGGAGGAGCTGGATTCAACAACGCCATGGAAAGTACTTGCACGGCAACGCCCTCGCGGAGCATGACACACGAGATGTTGCAGCGAACTTTGGCGTTCAACGGAACATCCAAGAAGTGAACATGTATAGTTTCCGCGCACCCTCCGACACGGATCCGCAGCGGCGTTTCCTGATGACGGAGAGGGGCTCTCACAACGTGGATGCCGTGTTTCAGCTCGAGCACGACGACCCTCTGCAACAAAGCGAGAGCCGCAGCGCTTACTGTCGGAGCGCCGTAGTCACCCACCAGAAACTGCTCTCTCATTCCTCCAGTGCTTCAAAGGGGGAAGACATGACCAAAGTGGGTCACACCGTACGCGGTGAGGAAGGGCGTAACCGCTACATGGGGTGCGACACCGCAGCTGCATCGGCAGCCGAGCTTGAAGCTGCCTGGCTGCGGGACTTCACGCCGTACGCGCGGCCGTACGCGGTGGAGCCCTGCAAGGGCCGCTGCGGGCAGGTGCAGCACTACAGCACCACATTTGAGCGTGTGCAGCCGGTGACTGACAGTGCCATGTATCTGAATGAAGACCAGCGTCTGTGCCGTCGCCCTATGTGAAGGACGTGTGTGTTCTGTGGTCGTGCAACTACCGTCTGTAGCGAAGAGATGGTTACGCAGGGAGGCACAGTGTTATCTGTGGCCCTCCGCCCGCCTCCCCACGTCGCTCTGCTGCAACACAAGGCAGCGAAAAGGATTCTTGATCCGTTGCCACACTGCACCTTTTTTTTTTTTTTTTTTTTTGCCTTGCATCATGTAAAATAACGCATTACGGTTCCCATGAGCCGACACTTGTCGGTTTCCCTTTTTTTTCTCTTGGCAACTTGACGCTTTCGTCCTTGTATTATGTATGTCCCGTCTCACACTGCGTTGTCTGCACCACTTGGGATTTGTGCTTTACAGCGTTCTGTTTCTCTCTTGAATCCAGTCTGACTCAAAGCTGGTTTGGAACCCCCATTTACGTGCACAGGCAAAACAAACAAATATCAGGAATCAAAAAGAAACATACAGGACTTAAAGAAAGCTGTAGCCCCATGGGTTCCTGCTTCGTGAGATTCACGGTAGCTGCCACACACAAAAGAAATGCGGGGTATTAAAAATAATTATTAAAAAGATTGCGTCGTTGTTGGTGAAGACGGCGATACAGGGCTTTTGCACGCGCACAAACCAAACTGTCGTGGGATGAAGGAATCAGTCGAGAAACAGAGCCGCAGCAGACCCCCAACAGTATCAACGAAGCCAGTCACACCTGCATCTCTCCATGTCACGCTTCACCTGCTCACCCTCTCTCCCTGTTGATTCGAATAGAAATCAAGCATATAGTGCACCACCTGTGTTTCTTTCCGCTATAGCCGCAAGAATTTGGTAGAGCGTTCTCTTTCTGGTGCTCTCTCCTTTTCTCTTGTTCATTCTCACCAGAGTGTGTCTGAGTTTGCAGCAACCAC
The DNA here is from genome assembly GCA_030849835.1 of Herpetomonas samuelpessoai. NCBI lineage: Eukaryota > Euglenozoa > Kinetoplastea > Trypanosomatida > Trypanosomatidae > Herpetomonas > Herpetomonas samuelpessoai. The sequence goes on along the minus strand of JASAOC010002112.1, from coordinate 114,514 downwards.
TTGGAACTCGTCTTCACTTTCAGCGACACAGCTAGCTTTTCTCTTTTCCTTTAATTTTCCGAGTGTCACGTTGGAAGCTTCGGTTTTCTGACGACTCTATTAAATTTATTTTTGTTGTTTCACTCTAGTGGAAGGTAGCTGCTCGCTCCACTACTTCGTGTCGGCAATCGAACCCCTTACGAACGTGCGTCGCAGCCCCCCGCGCCTCGTTGGCACTTCTTGTGTCTATATATCCATCTGCAGCGGAGCGCCTNCTGCAGCGGTGCGCCTGACCTTCCGATTTTTTTTTGTTTACTTTTCTCATTACTACTGATCTGAGGAGCTATCCTCGTTGGCTTCCTCGTCTGTTTGAATTTAGTCCACAACCGTAACAACGGGAGTTAAGAAAAAGAAAAGACAAAGCAGACCCACCCATGGCCGCCGCCAACATTCTTAGCCATGCCGCCGTCAACCGCACGCGCGACGATGTCCTCGCCAGCGGCCGCGTTGTTCCCTTTCACGGCTTTGTAGAGCTCCTGCAGGAACATATTAACTTCATTTCTACCTTCATCGACCTGCACTGCCCGATCCAGACAGAACTGCTGCTTGTTATCTTTCCGTTCCTTGTGGGCTTCGTGCGGGTGATGTGGCCCATTGTGCGGAGCGCCATGTACAACTACCGCGCACGCAGGAAGAAGCTGGTCGTGCGCGACATTGTGTCCGTGACAGCGCCAGTCTACCGTACCAACGGGCTCCCGACCGACCGTAACGCGTTTCTACAAAACGCCATCTTCATGTATCTCTCCAAGGTCGTGTGGGAGAAGAAGCCCATTCCAGCGTCCGAGTGGCGGAACAAATCCTCGGTGTTGCTGCTTCTCGATCCCTTCCGCTCTCGCATTTATGAGCGGTCAGACTCTCCGTTCCAGATTGATGACTCGTCAAGCGATGACGACGGGGATCTCGCCTTCAGCAACGTGGCTCGCTCCAGCAAAAAGCTGCAGCGCTTGTTGCTGGTGAAGCTTCCCGTGGGAGGCGCCTGGGTGGATACGCAGGATGAGCTGCGGATCGAAATGGGGTACAAGCGGCAGCGCATTAACATCGCGAGCGTGGTGGGTGTTGAGCGAACGCTCTCTCTGCGCGCTCGCGGACCAGACGCAGCCCAGCGCATCGAGACATTCACGCAGCGTTGTCTGGCCCACTTCATCGCTCGCATCCCTGACATGAGTCGTAACACGCGGAACTATTACGAGCTACAACCCTCGAAATCGGGTGGCCTGCTTGGTGGCGGTGGCGGCGGCAGTGACGGGGAGTCCAAGATGCTCTTCAAGCGGTACCCCCTCACAGACGAAAAGAACCTCGACACCATGTTCTTCCCCGAGAAGGAGCAGGTCATGAAGTTTGTCGATGACTTTCTCTTCCACCGCGGCCGCTTCGCGGTGGAGGGCTTCCCGTACAAGCTCGGCTTCCTGCTGCACGGCCCTCCCGGCTCTGGCAAGACGGCATTTGTGAAGGCGCTCGCGGCCTACACGGGGCGACACATCATGTCCGTTCCCTTGCATGCCGTGGAGACGAACCAGCAGCTGTACGATGTGTTTCTCAACCGCGCCTTCACGTGCGTGGGCGATTCCGAGACGCAAACCATGCAACTGGATGATGTCATTTTCCTCCTGGATGACGTGGATGCATCGAGTCCACTGGTCTGCTCGCGCCAGCGGCGCCGTGCCATCAAGCGACGCAAGCCGGCCGTTCTGACGGCGAAGGAAGCGTCGCCTGAAGAAACGCAGCGTCGCCGTCAGCGTGCTGAGCAGCGGCAGAAGCGACGTGAACAGCAGAACAAGGGCGATGGCAAGGACGGCTCCCGAGGGGAGGACGACGAGGAATTCGACGATGACCAGGACGAAACGGAGGAGGATCTCGAAGACCACATTGTGGAGCTGCAGGAGCGCAAGTACGGCCTGTCTGGTGGCTCGACCGACGACGCCTCGTCCGCGGCCGCGATGAATTCGCTGCTCTCTGCCATGGGAGTGGTGCCTGGAGCCGCGTCGAAGGAAGGCACGACCAGTGTCTCCCCGCGTGACAAATCGGTGTCGCAGGGGGCCAGCACACAGAACCTCATGTCTCTGGGCATGGGGAACGACATGGCCACCGGAGGCTCGGGCAGCGCCAGCGCGACGGCTGGTGGTGGGGCAGGCGGTAAGCTGACAGCGTTCGATAACAGCGGGGCCGCCGGCGGGTTTGCGCGGGATGGCAAGAAATCTCTCTTTTCCCTTTTCGAGTCCGCAGACAAATTGGATCTCTCCGGCCTGCTGAACGTCCTCGACGGCGTCGTCGACACCCCTGGTCGCATCGTTGTGATGATCACCAACCACCCAGAGCGCCTGGACCCTGCCCTTGTTCGCCCAGGACGCATGTCCACCCGACTCCGTCTGGATTACATCCAGTTCGACGCACTCACGCGCATGGCCGGTCTGCACTTTGGGCTGCAGGAGCCAACGCCGGAGTCGCAGGACGTGGTGCGCATCGCGGAGAAGTTGGAGGCCCAAATCGCGGAGGACCACCACGCGATGCAGGCAGCACGACGCTATCGTGCGCTGCAGACCAAGGCGGACTCGGAGCTGGCCGCCGAGCTTGCCGACGACGACGACGTCGACGCGGGAACCACGCGCACCAGCACCTCGGGTGAGGCAGGCAAGACGGCGATCAGCTCTTCCACCAAGAGTGATGATGTGGATGTGGTGAAGGAGAGCGAGACAGGTATGACGTTGCTGGAGAAACCCGTCGCGATTCCCAGTGGGGTGGCCGCTGCGCGTGTGGCGCGCCGGACGCTCTCTGAGAGCCAGATCAAGGTGCTCCGCGCTCGGATTGCCGCGCTGGAGGCAGAGGCGCAGGCATGGAAGCGCGAGCACGGCGACGATGCTGCTTCCGCAACGACAGGTTCTGGCGAGAAGGGAAAGATGAACTCAGCCAACGGCGGAGAGTCTCCACAGATCCGTCAGTCTCCCGCGCCCGACAGTGCCTCGGCTGGCAGCAAGGGAGTCACGGACGCCCCCACAAACTCCCCGTACAACTTCCATATCACTCCCTCTGAAGTGGAGATGATGTGCTCGCAGACAGAGACGCTTGAGGAGTTCATGGATATGCTGTCGCAAGTGATTCGCGGAGAGCTCCGCCTCTAAGAAGCACACGAATACACGCATTCCGCTTCCCACGCGTTTGTGTTGCTCACTACTCTCCTGAACTCGTTCGGAAGTCGTTTGAGCGGGTGAGCGTGAATGACGTATTAACTGAATCTCTTCTTTGTCGAATCACCGGCCGAGTCAGGCCTTGCCACTGGGTACGCGACTGCTTCGCACGAGAATTCCCTTGAGGGAAGGACTCTTGCCAATGGTCCTTTCTGACTTTGGTTTTCTCTATATATATGCACAATGAAGTGCGAACTGGGTGAACGTACCTGTTCCTCATACGTAGGGTGTCGGCTCGCTCGCTCCGTGACGTTGCCGTTTAACCTGTGTTCTGACATCTTGAGCACGACGCAGCATGGGCGAATCCATGGCTGCACGTCGTTTGGCGCCACTAGGGCTCTCGACGCATCCGGAAGGAATTCCTTGTGCGTGCAGAGAGCTCCTCGCCTGTCACCTGTGCTGCCCAGCTTCATGTGTCTATCATCGTGTTCGTTGGTGAAGGAGCACTTTCGTGATGCTTCACTCGTCTTTGCGCTCGGTATCGAACCTTTTTTGAATAGAATGAGAAACTTCCCAACCGATGCCACCCAGGCTATCTTAACGGACGAAAAGGTGAAAAGGATATTACGCTCGCAGAAGGCGTCAGTGGCAACGGTAGCAACGACTATTACATTTTTTTTTTAAAAAGGAAGTTAAAATGACTGAACGACACCAAAAGAAAATACAGCAACGTTACCACCGAATGATGTGCGTACTGCGAACTCGGTGAGAGAAGACACTTCCCGCGTTAGCTTTCTCTCTGATCGGCGTTCACGGTTGCAGAGGATGCATGTTATGTAGATCTCCTGTGCAGGGGCCACGTATGCGTGGCTTCGGTCAAAGAGTTGCTGCACACACGTGATGTAGCCAGGGCACGAAACTCCGGCGCTCTCACAAGCAGCGTCTTCGCGCCTCTCCCTCCAGACAAACGCCAGCCTATCTCTATCAGATTCTCCTTCCCTTGCATTATCCCAAAGCTCGTCACGGCACAAACAAGCCTGCCAGAACATTAGTATTTTGCTTACGTATTCTCTGACGCCTTGCACATATTGTTCGTGTTATCTTTTTTTCCAGTCCACCTCCCCCCCCCCGTCCTACTCTATTTCTCTCCCAGAGGTGTCTCCTCTTTTTTTCTCTATATTTATCTTTTTATTTGGACTCGATGACCTCTCGCTACGCAAAGCGGGTCGGCTTACTCGTCGGAAGCGCTGCCCTCGGCACCGCAATTGCCACCAAGTACCGCTTGTCCGCCTACCATGAGCAGCTACAGCAGCAGCGCCACCACCCCCACCGCGGCAGCCACAGCAGCAGTTCCTTGGGATCACAGTCATCGAACTGGCTGACAAGCGCAGCAGCTCCTAGCGACACACCTGCAGCGCACGGAAACAGTGGTGCGGAGAAATCTGTGAAGGGACCTTTTGTGGAAAGCTGGCAGGAGTTGGCCGACTACCTTCGGATGCCTCTCGAAACCCGCCGGAAACGCATCTACGAGGCCCTCTTTGGAACACCAGAGGATGGCGAGGGGGGTCTCCCCACAGAGGGTGGTGGCTCCGGCTCGTCGATGGGGCGAGGCAACATCTCCCCCGTGGCCCATGCACAAACGGAAGGAGAAATGGGTGACGGTGCCTCGTCTTCGTCATCCTCAACTGAGGACAGGCTGAAGCCCATCCCAACAGATATCAAGACCAGGTTCCTCTTGTACGCGCGCCGCGACCCCGTTACGGGCGAGTACGTTCAGCAGCTCGATGACTTTGTTGCCTGCCTGCTGCTGCTCGAGCCCTTCTCCCTCACGCACGAAAAGAAGGAAGGTTGCTTGGAGGATCACACGCTGCCGGCTAGCGGCCACGGCAAGGCAGCCCTGCCACCCGCCGTGCAAACGCGTGTGGCAAAGTTTTTTTCGTTTGTGGACATGGACGGGAGCCGCACCATTGACTACGCGGAGTTCGTCGTCTTCTTCACGCTGCTGTCCACCCAGAAGCGTGTAGTGAAGACGGCCTTTGACATTTTCCAGCACGGCCGCGGCAACACCGAAGGCCGCGTTGATGAGTTGGACTTCACACGCCTGCTCAATGTACTCATGGTGGACCCCAGCGTGCAGATCCTCTACGACGGTCGTGCAACCGATGGCAAGGCTCTGGCCCGCAAACAAGCGAGTGGCGCTTCGCAAAAGGCAGCCGTAGCTGCTCCGGCGAAGGGAGAGGCGACTTCCGCACCAGAGGAAGCCTTCTTCCCGCTGGACGGGGACACAAGCTCCCCTTCCGATTGTGCGATGAGCCTTGCGAGTCAGACCCGCCGCGCGCGTCGCTCACGTCGCGATGACCACGGCAATCTGACGTTCACCATGCCGTCCTCGCGGCTGTGGAACCTGTTCCACGGGCCCCCACCCACGCACGAGCTGGCACCTCCCGGCTCCATGCACAACGAGAGGAATCTCTTCAACTGGAAGCAGCGGGAGCAGATGAAGCACCTCAGCAAGGTGGCACAGAACGACAAGAAGATGAACCTCTTGAGCTTCGACATGTTCTGGTACCGCATGGACTTTCTTCGCTGGGAGCTGCGTGCGATCGAGTTTGGCATCTTTGATCCGGAGAACAATGGCCTCATTTCTCTGAAGGACTTTCGCCATATTCTCGCCCATGACATGGAGCAGTCCCTCGCACACAAACGCGTCAGGCGAAATACCTACAGCAGCGGCGGCGAGCTGTATGCGGACCGAGTGAGGGAGGAGCAACAGAACGAAGCCAACAAGGAGTCCCTGAAAGAGACCGCAGAGCGTGCGGCGCAGGCGCATCAGGCCATGCAAGACCAAGAAGAACAAGGATCCAAGAAGGCCTCGCGCTTCTACTTTAATTTTGGGTCAAGTAAACGAGGCCATCACATTCCCAAGGCTGTCACCAACGAACCCGTGCCGTCCTTGAAGGTGACCGATGACAGTGCTCAAATTATCTCGTGGCAGTTTTACCAAACCGTCTTTGACATTATCCGAGAGAGTGACGTGACGTTGCCAGCGCTGCGGCTCGCCCTGAACGCGGAGCCACCCGTTCTCCCTTCCCAATTGGTGGCGGGTGCCATTCCAGATGGTGAGAAGAGCAACCGGCACAGCGACGTCAAGGATCTTGTGCATCAGCGACAAATTGGAAACGAGGAGCAAGCGGCGCAGGCCAAGCGTGAGCAGGCCGAGATGGTGCGGCCCACCGCCCTCACGTGGCAGCAGTTCGCCCAGGTCCTGCGCGCATGCCCCGACGTGCCCCAGCTCACGCAAGAGGAGCAGCAGCTCTTCTTTGAGCTTTTCGATGCCGATCGCTCCGGCACCATCACCCCCGAGGAGTTCTCGCAGCTGTGTGAGCTGAAGCGGAGTTTCTTTGCCATGTACATGCCTCGCTTTTCCGAGCCCCGCCGCAACGCCATTCAGCAGTTTGTGTTTTGCATGCAGCAGCTCGAGTAACGTTTTGGGTGAATATCTCTATGGGTGCGTGCCCACCGCCGCTCCAGGTGTGCTGTTGGTGTCTAGACACGAATGCGATGGGGACCTTTGGTGTGAGGGTGCGTCTGCTCTCTGTCGCTGCTTCCTTCATTGGGTGACAAGCTGTACTGCGTTTTGCTTTCAAGATATGTGATGTTTATTTTCTCGGTGCATTTGTGTGCTGGCGAGAACGTGGTGCGTTCCTTTTTTGTGTGTACTGACTCTCACCACGTTGATGGTTTCCCTGCCTTCTTTTTTTTTGTTCATGTGTGTCGTATGTGCATGCTCATTGCGGCAGGCTCACATGTGCTGATGTCTTCCTTCTTGTGATATGTTTCGCCCCACATTTTCCCTTTCCCTTTTGCGTTGTGTTTACCTTTTCCCACGGCTCCTTTGCCTTTGTCGGTAACATGATTGGTTGACCGTCCAGTCGTTTTTTTTTTCTTTTTTCACTCCTGTCCATCGCATTTGTTTGTCCCAGAGGACCCTCACGTGTTGTTTCACACGTCCGTGGCGAGGTGAGGTAGAACTGCCAAAACGAATAAAGACAACAAGAAGAAGGGAATGTCATGTTGTGTGATGAAAACGGAGACTTTCTATCCGCGTCACTTGAGAACGATCCCGACAAACGTTCCTCGTGGCACATGACAGCGAGCACAAAGAAGACAGCACTCCCCGCGTAGGAGCGCCTCTCTGTTCTACAGCGAAGAGCAACCGCGGGGGCAGAGTGCTTGGCCACCTGTGTACATGCATGTAACTGCAAAAGGAGGAGTAATGGAACGCATAGATGTAGTGGCCCACTTGTTTCTTATCACAGGCAATTTCACGTACCCCTCTTCTGTTCTCCTTTCCCTTTTCCGTCGCGATGACTCTGCCGCTTCCGTGTTTAGTGCTTCACGACTCTTCCCAACCACGCGTGACAGGGTGAGCGGAACTCCCTTGTCGCTCTCCCTTTCTCTTTCATATTAGGCAAAGTCACTTTCCTATCCCTAAGCCTCTCTCTCTCTCTCTCTATCACTATCATTCCTTCATTCAACCTGTTCCATCTGTCAGCCCCCTTTTCTTGCTCTCTTTCACTCATTCTTCACGGTATCGTCGCGTATTCGTTTTTTACCGTTCTCTGCTTAAACAATTTTCTCTTTTGGTTGATTCTTCCTTGGCTTACACCCCGTGACGTATTCCTCTCCCCTTTGCGGTAATTCATTCCTGCAACTGTGAGTATCCTTACCCACCGCATACCGAAGGAAAGGAAGACAACTAAAAAAAAAAAAAAAGCGCATACGTTTGCTGTATACAGCACGTGAAGGTTCCTCACTTGGCATCCATTCCTTTTTTCTTTTTTTTCAACGAGTGGTTGCGGTGTACATTGTAGTCACATCAGAGCCTTTTTTCCATTTTTGGTATTTTCTTTCTCTGTCACCTTACCTTTTATTCTCCAGGTTTGAACCTCTTTCAGCCTTCGTTCGTACTCTCTTGCAGTAGGCTTCCACCGTAGTTGTGTATATATTTTCCATAAACCTATTTTGAAAAGCGTGAGTCCTATATAGTTTCTAAGTTCAACGAAGGAAAGCACTTTTTACAAAGCGTGTTCCTTGAAGTGGTGAACAAAATAAGAAAACGCCGTCCTTCACTCCGTGCCATGGACGCGTTAGGGTCACCCCAGCTGACCTCCCCGCCGGGAAACGTTCCACTAGGAGGCATGGCACCTGTCGTATCGCCAAGCGCTGGCAGCCCCACCAACCCTCAGCTAGGGGTACACCCACTTCCAGCGGGGATGCAGCCCGTTCAGGCGCATGCGGCTAATGCGCAGCCTCTTCCCTCGCAGCAGCAGCAGCAGGGTCATGAGCCGCATCCAACTCACCACCAGCATCACCCTCGTGATCAGAATCACTTTGTGAGTCCTTTGCTCTATTGCTTCCCCAACGTGGTTGGCCCGCAAGCGCCGTGCCGCTACCGACCACAGCGCACGATTGGTCGTGGCGCCTTCTCTACTGTGTGGCGACTGCAGGACATTGCAACGGGCCAGCTCGTGGTGGGGAAGCTGTCCAACCTGGCGCAGATGACAGACGCCAACAAGGCGTTCGCTCGCGCAGAGGCCGCTAATATCCGTGCCTGCGACCATCCAAACATTATCCGACTGATTGAAACCTTTGAGGAGGACGAGAAGCTCCTGCACATCCTCGAGTACGCGGATGGGGGAGATCTCCTGACCCAGGTGGAAGCCCGTGCGGAGCAGCAACGCGTGCTGCAGCAGCGCCAGCAACAACAGCAGCAGCAGGCCATTGCCAGCGGCGTGGACCCCGCAAGCATTGCGGCGGCATCGCCTGGGCCACAGAACCTGTTTTATCAAGAGTCGGAGATTTTAGTTATTATGGCGCAGCTGTGCCTCGCCATCAAGTACCTGCACGACAAGAAGATTATGCACCGCGATCTCAAGACGCCCAACGTGATGCTGACCCGTAGCGGGCTGCTGAAACTCGGTGACTTTGGGTTCTCGCGGCAGTACGAGGAGTCCGTGTCAGCGGATGTCGGCACCACCTTCTGCGGAACGCCGTACTACCTCGCCCCAGAACTCTGGCGGCGACAGCCGTACAGCTACAAGGCAGACATCTGGAGCCTCGGTGTTATCATCTATGAGCTTCTTACCCTCCGCAAGCCGTTCCCTGCGTCAGACTTGAACGAGCTCATGTCCCGCGTTCTGAGGGAGCGCAGTTTCGAGCCCCTCTCGGAGCAGCGCTACTCGAAGGAGCTGATTTCCCTCGTTTATAGCATGCTGTCTGTAGATCCGGCCAAGCGCCCTTCCGTGCGAGACATCCTAGCGACGCGTCTGATGCAGGAAAGGGGTTTGCATCTCCTCAAGGTGAACATCAAGCGGCTCAAGAACTTTGACCCCGTGTTGAAGGAACGCATCGTGCAGGAGGTGGAGAAGCTTCAGAGCGAGAACACGACAAACACCGGGGTCCCCGCACCCACTTCGCCTCCGCCGTAAACATCCACAAAAAGCACGTGAGTTGGAACCGCGGTTGCTTTCCTCGTTTTTTTTCTCTCTCTCTCTCTCTCTCTCTCTCTCTCTCACACTGCTGTGCTGTTTGTGTGCGCGTAGCAGCTAAGTTTGTTTCATGCCCTTCGTCACAAACTACTCTTTCATTCCTCTACTTTCAAAACAGTTCATCGTCTTTGTTGCCTAAGAACAAGCGTGTTGACCTCGCTTCCTTTTTTTTTTAGTGCAAAGATACCGCGTCGCGCCGGTGAGGCTTCTGTAGATACCCACTCGCGCGCATGGTTCACCCGGACCAATACCCTTGGTCACCTCTCTGTGTCGTTGACTGTTGGCGTGTGTGTGCGTTTTTGTTTTTGTTTTGCCGTTTGGTTGTTGCTCACTGTTATCTTGATTTTAAATGGTACAGATTGTTCATCGCACGATTGTAATGTACGACCTCGCGTACCACGAACGACGTCCTGGGCTGTCTTTGGCTCTTTTTTTTTTTTTTTTAAGCCTCATTCTCCTTCGTCGAAATGTCCTCCCTTGGCCTCGGTGGGATAAAGTTGAAAGTCGCCATCGCTCTTGATCCCTCCTCCTGTTGTGGTTGATGTACTTTTATAGTTCTCCGCTTTCCTCTAGTGATTTATTTTGCTGTTGTTCCGTGTGCGTGATCGCTCTCGATGTCACTCACTATAAACGTCGTGTTCCCTTTCCCTATCACATCTTTCTCTATAACATCAACTCCACGCGCAGCACATGTATTTGTGCTGCGCTGTCACAGCAACTCACGGCTACTGCTAGTTCCCTTCTCGCCTGTCGTTTCTTCTTCTTTTTGTGCTTTGGTGAGTTATGTTCTGTGCCTTTGCTTGGCACATGTTGAATAACTATTCTTCCCTCCACTGCTCTCTCTCTCTCTCTTCCACTCTCCCGCTCTCTCTCTCTCTGTTTCTTCATTACTTTCTCACTTCGGGAATAATTATGGTGCTTCCCGATGCTATTACCGTTATGCGCGTGTCATGGCTCATGTTCACCTCTCCCTCTTCCAGGTTCTGCTCCTCGCGGCATCGTGGTGAAGGAGAAGATGGAAAAACCAAGTGGGATGGACGTAGGTATAGTGTTGTCGTAACAGCTCCAACCGCAGCGTCTGCACGCGCTTCTCCTCCAAGCAGAACTCGATCGCCCGTGTGAAGATCTGCCATTTCGCAGGGCTCGGGTTCTGCGCGTGGCCCCACCCTGCCCACTTCCTCTTCCTTTACGATGTCTCCTTCATGCAGCATTCGGCGACCATGCACCAGCACGGCACACACGCTGCACGAGAGCGGTGAAACGGCAAACGGCGCCACACGGCCGAGTCCAGGCATCGTGCGGCGCCCCTATATATATATATATATATATAACTTTCTTTCTTGTCCTACCTCCCCTCTTCCCCGCTTTTCCCTCTTCCCTCTGCTTCACCACCTTCCTTTCCCTCTCGCGTTTGAGAACGTTTAAATCGTCCTCGTTCACTGTACGGCTTCATTTTTCTTGGCAACTTCATATGTGTGCGTACCTCTTTGCCCTCCTTCACTCTCTGGTGTCACTTTCCTTCCTTCAATTTCTCTCACCACGTTGCTGTCTTTTTTTTTTTTTTTGTGCTGTTCCTCTCTCTCAAACCTATCGGTTCGCTGGCATTCATAGCCCACGAACCACTCTGACCACGCTTCTTCCTGCTTTCGCTTCTTGCTATTCTTGAATACATCGTTTTTTTGTTTTTTTTTGTTCCACAATAACTGACTCTCTTTTTTGAATTATTATTATTTTTTTACAACCACAAAAGCATCTGCATCTCCTTTTTCTCTTTCGTTTTACTCCGCTTTCATTCTCTTTGGTTTTGCTTATGTGTCAATATAACGTGTGCGTCTCCAAGTTTCATTGTCAGTTCCTCTGAAACGCATCTTTGTGTCTGCGCAGGTTCCTCCCATAAGGTTTCTTTGTGCGTGCTCTCCGATGTGGATCCTGCAGGTTTCGCGTGGTGGTGTTCGCGGGAACGCTCTCTCTGTTGCTGTTACTGTCGTCGTTGCGTTCTCTACGTCTCATCGGTTTTCGCTGCGATAAAGAAATCTCTGGGTGTGGGCAAAACCTCCACGCAATACATTCTTTTTTTTTTTTTTAGGTTCGTGCGCATCAGTTGATTTCGTTCCTTTTAGCTTTGAAGTTTCTTTAAAGCAGGGACTTTTTTTTTTCTCGTGGCCCCTCTCAGTTGATTCCTTCTTGTGAGGGCAGGAAACGGTTCTGCTTCCGTGGCAGCTACCCTCCCTCTCATGTTGATCTCGTACAGTATTATTTCTCCTCCGTCTACCTTCTCCTCCCTCTCTCTCTCTCTCCTCTCGCCCCTCTCAGCCCCTCACTATCAATACACACATATAAACTCAACGAGGCCTCGCTATGCCTCTCTTCTGCTGGCGGCCACATTCCCATGGAGGACGGTAGCACTCCGTGTCGTGGTATCGAGAACTGATGCGTTGTGGAGGTGTCTACAGAACACCATCCACGCAGACGGAACACATGACAATGGTGTAATTCGCTTGTGGCGACCATACGTCATTTTCGTTGGGACAAGTGCTGCCTTCTCAGCTACGTTTGACGTCTGCCCTGCGAGGGTGCCAAACCTCGCCGACAGGGAAACTGATACCCCGGCAACATTCACAGGCCGGCTATCCCCAAACGGCAAAACCGTTCTTGGTCCTGTGTGCATGTGTGGACGCCTTCGCTTTTCGCTCTCTCTCTCTCTCTCTCTCTATTACTCCATAAACGTTCCGATCCCCTCTTCCTCCTCATGCGGATAAGGTACGTTGTGCCTCTGCCTCACTGCTCGGTATTACTTCCCGTGAGCAGCCACAGGGACAGCTCGAACAAAACAGACACAACATATTATTTTTTTTTAAAAAAGGGTCAAAGGGACACGTCGAAGTACCCTCTCGTAGAGATAGACTTTCAAATCGTTTGAGCTGGACTTCTTCCTGTCCACTGTCTTGCTCACTATTCATTCGCTATATCCGTTGGTGCCGTTTTTTTTTTTTTTTTGCTTTCACACAGTTTCAGATTCTGCAAGAAACACGTTCTGCCGCTGGCTGTCTCTCCTGTAACTGATTTCCGTTTACTCCTTAGTGCTTTTTTTACGATTCTGTATAGCATTGCACTCTGGGCAGCTGGATTCCCCATATAACCAACCTCTACGGAAACCCCGTTGAGACGTCTTCCATTTACCGGTTAGTTTTGGTGTAAGGATTTGCCTTCTCCCTTTGCGGCGTTAGCGATGGCAAGTGAAGCATCCGCGGTGATTGTCGCCGTGCGCGTGCGGCCGTTTAGTGGAAAGGAAGATCCTCTCACATGCACCGTCACGGTACCGGACAGCACCACCATCAACGTGGTCGATGTGGGAAGCGTGCTGCAGAGCGTGACGAACCCCTCAGGGGCCAACACCACCTCTTCCTCCACTGCAGGCACCGGAACGCACACATCTAGCGGTGGCTCGGGAGGAAGTATCGGCGACAGCACGTCTGGCCCTGCCAAGCATGCGTTTGCCTTTGACAAGGTGTTTTGGTCAATTCCTCCAGACGTTCTCCCGGTCCATGGCCCGTTCCTTGCCGAGGCGCTTGCCGGCCATGCCTCCGTACCTCCCTCGAGAAAGGATTCCATGCTCAGCACGGCGACGCTCTCCGCGTCAGTCAGGGACTCGACGGGGCTCTCGTCATCGCCTTCTACGTCCTCGTTGGCAAGCAGCGCCGGGCCGGCTGGCGTCCTGTCTAAGCTAGGCGCCTCTGTCGCCCAGCAACTTCCCTGCTTGCACTACCCACCCGACTACGATGACCAAGCAAGCGTGTACGAGTACATTGGGCCAAAGCTATATGAAGCGGTCATGTCCGGGTTCAACGCGTGCCTCTTCGCCTACGGCCAGACGGGTAGCGGAAAGAGTTACAGCATGATCGGTGAGCACCTCTCCTCCGCCGCAGCGCTAATGAAGAAGGGCACCGTTCCTCGAACGAGCCAAGGTCGGGAACTCGGAATTATGCCCCGGCTCAGCGCGGATTTGTTCGCCCTCATGCGCGAAGAGCGTGAGAAGGACGAGTCCGTCTCGTACACCGTCGAACTGAGCTTCTTAGAAATTTACTGTGAAAAGGTCCGAGACCTTCTTGCGGGCACCCCAGGCAGCCATGTGAATACCACTGGCGGTTCTGGTCCAACCTCTGGGCCCACTGGCCTCACTGGGGCCGCCAACGGTGTTGGCGGCACCGCTCCCCCGTCCGGGACGCCGGCCACAGCGACGTCGACATCGGCGTCGTACTTCAGTCCTGCCTCCACCGGGGCTTCTCTTCGCGTCCGCCAGCACCCGAGCCGTGGACCTTACGTGGAAGGGCTCTCGCACGTGCGCGTCCGTGATGCGGAGGCGGTGGTGAAGTACCTCGTCAGCGGTCTGCGCGATCGCGCCACCGCGGGCACGAAAATGAACGAGCACAGCAGTCGTAGTCACGCTATTTTGCAGCTACACATCACGAAAGTAACCGTGGTGTCCGACGACGGTGGCGTCCTGACGCGGACGCGGACGTGCAAGGTGAACCTGGTCGACCTCGCCGGCTCCGAGCGTGTCACGCAGTCTGGGGTCACGGGTGAGCGATTCGAAGAGGCACGGAATATCAACCAGTCCCTCTCCACTCTGGGCCGAGTGATTCAACAGCTTTCCGACAAGCAAGCAGGAAAGCGTGTCATTCCCGCATACCGTGATAGCGTTCTCACCTGGTTGCTCTCCGACAGCCTCGGTGGAAACAGCAAGACCATCATGCTGGCGACGGTTGCACCAAGCGCGTACTGCTACGCGCAAACACTCAACACGCTGCGGTTTGCTGGTGTCGCCAAGAAAATCATCAATGTGGCGACCGTGAACGAGGATCGTCAGTACCAGCAAGTGATTGCGGACCTTCGCCAGCAAATCGTGCGTCTCACGCTGCAGCTGGAAAGCGGCAAGGCTTCCGAGGTGCATTCTGCCGAGATTCACAGCCTGAAGGCACAACGCGAAGAGCTTCTCAAGGAAAACCACGCCCTCAAGTCCCGCGAGGCCGGTGTGGCCGACCCACAGACCATATTGGCGTTGCGAAAGCGCATTTCAGAACTCGAGGACGCCAACACACAACTCCGCACGGAAAAAGTGAACCTCCAGCAGAAAATGTTGCAGACGTCGTCCTCGCTGCGGGAGGAGCTGGCGGCGAGCCGGGCCGAGACACTCCGACTGCACAGTCAGCTCTCCAAGAAGGAGGCAGAGGCCGCGGACTGGCAGAGCCGGTACCGCGCCGCACAGCGACCCAATGCCGGCTCTGTTTCTCCGCTTGTGATTGCGGGTGGTGCTACCGATCCCGCGCTCAACGTTTCTGTGTCTGGCCCAGGGGCAACAGGTGCAGGGGGTGGTGGTGGTGGTGGCCTTGCGGGTGCGTCGACGCCAGGAATGTCCGCCAGGGAAGGTGCTGGCCACGCGGCGAACCATGCCAACACCGCCACCCTCAGCCCATCCCCTGCGAAGCGCACGAATAACACAACGGTCGTGAGTGCCATCGAGGCCAGCCTGAGTGGCCAGTCTACCTTCATTGCAGGGGACACGACAGCGGCGCAGCGCCAACTGCAGGAGGACGTGGCAAAGCTGAAGAAGCAGCTCGCCACGGTTAAAAGTGACCTGAAATCTGCCAAGCACGCTGCCGACGAGAACAAGGACTCAGCTCGCATGGCACAGAAGGAGGTCTTGGAGTTCCGGCAAAAGTACGAGGCGTGCCAGCGCGAACTGGATGTGCTGCAGGAGCGCATGGAGAGCACCACCGCGCTGCTGGAGTCCACACAGTTTGAGCTCGCGCGCGCGCGGCAGTCGATGGAACCCGCAACTGCAAACGCTCAGAAATCCGCGGAGGAGGCCGTCACGTTGGCGGCACAGCTCGCGCAAACGCGAGAAGACTACCTCAAGGAGAAGCGCGGCAACGTGCAGCTGCTTCTGCGCGTGTCACAGCTCGAGCAGGGGCGCAGTCAGTTCAAAAAAGAAGCCGCAGAGCGCCGTGCCGACATCAACGAGCTTGAACAGCTTATGCTGGAGGAAACGGAAACATCGGAGCGTTACTACCTTCGCATGCGGTACCACCGCACCATCAGCGAGTTACAAAAGCACTTTACAAGCAAGATTGCGTTCGCGGCGGAGCGTTGCCAGCACGCGGCCATGACGGCCGCCACCAGCCGCCGTGGCTCCCTGCGCCTATCCGGGACGCCGTCCCCTGCCAACTATCACGCAGACCCGAGTTCCCCTGCGTCGCGCTCCCCCCGCGGAGGACACGACGGCCAAAGTGACGCTGTGAGCGGACCCATCTCCCCCGCATCGTCTACTGCGGTGGAACGCCTCCTCGCGCAGTCGGCCGCGGCCACGGCGAACTCGTACGAGCTCCTGTTTGCGCAGCTGGAGTACGAATGCATGAGCGACGAGGCGTACCAACGCGGTGCCTTGGAGCAGGAGTACATGCACAGCACCATTCGCCTCCTTGCGCAGAAGGCACGACTCCGGCAGGCGCAGCTGGAACACCTGGAGGAGCTGCTTGTCGAGGCGCGGGATCAGCTATCCCTCGCAACGGAGCAGTCCGCGTTCTTTCGCACGAAGGCTACGGATCTTGAGGCGCGCGTGGCGGAGCTCGAGAGCCGTGAAGTGGAGCGGGCAGAGGACACTCGCGAAGGGGAAGCGCAGCGCCAGCAACTGGAGCGCGAACTCGAGGCTGCAGAAGAAAGGGTAGCCGAATTGGAGACCTACAACACGGCGCTCGTTCAGAAACTCGCGGAAGCACAGGCGGCGCGCGACACCACCAACGAAAAGTGTGCGGAGCTGGAGTCGATGCTCAGCGACGCCCAGGACGCTTTACTTCAGTGGCAGCAGGCTGCGAGTCCGAGTCCAACGACAACAGGGGCGAGCGCGACGACGAGCCGCGCAGAATCGGTACACGGCGATCGCGATGACGTCGTCGACGACCCCGGGCACAACGACGACGGCGCGGATGAAGACGAGGAGGCCATGGCGAAGCACGCTCGTCGACAGTCGCGCCGCGCGAACTCGGTCTTTGACGTCAAGGCCGTGATTCACCTCAAGGAGAAGGAACTGGCTGCAGCGTTGCACGACGTCCAGCGCTTGGAGGCGCAGTGCGAGACCTACCGGAATGAGCTCGGTGCAGCCAACGCCCTTCGAGAAAAGGAGATGGCGGATCGGCAGAACGACGTGCTGCGTGTGCGGCAGGAATTGGACCTCGTCCAGGAAAAGCTGGAGCACGCGGTGGCCGCGAAAAAAGGAGCGGAGGAAGAGGCTGTCGCGGCAACCCGAGACTACGAGCACCGCATCGACCAGCAGCAGGCCATGCTGACAACGCTGCGTCAGTCGCTGGAGGAGGAAAGCCGGACCGCAGATGCGTGCCGAAATGCTGCCCAACAGGCGGATGCGAAGGTCCACAGCCTTCAGCAAGACCTCAACACGGCGCAGGAGGCCAATGTCTTGTTGCAGCAGCAGCATCAGCTTGTGGAGGCACGGTACGCAGTCGTGCAAAAGGAGCTGGAGGAGCTGCGCGCACACTACGCCATCCTCGAAGGCCAGCTCATGGAGCTTCGAAAGAACGAACCCGAGCTCTATGTGATGCTAGAGCGCGGACTGGCAGAGGACACCGCCGCGTGGCTGGACAAGGTCAAGCGTGAAAAGGCAAACCTGCAGAAGCAGAAGCAAGACGCCCGGCAGTTGAACTCTGAACTTCTTGCCCACATCCGCAATCGCAATAGCCATCTTCGGGACGTGCAGCGCCAGTTGACTGAGATCACCGAGACCTCTGTGAATGCGAGTAGGGTCACCGATGAGCTAGCCACCGGTGGGGCACGACCGACGGCACTGGACGGGACACTGGGGGACATCACCGATATCCAAACAGATGACTCTCTGCCGAGCTCCATTCACTCAACACCTGCCACCAGCCCGGGCAGTGCACGTTAAATGTTCTCACTTGTGAATGCGGCGCCGCCATTGCTCTTCTCGTCTCATTATATACAGAGAACAAGTTTATCGTGTTTTTTGTTTTTGTTTTCAAGAGATGCAGCGTCACGTCCTCTGTGTGATCAGCTCTCCTTTCTACCTTCACTGGCCGTGGTGGTTCACATCGTGAATTATTTTTTCTGGGGAGCTCGATTTCTGCGGATGCGCTCTCTTTCCCGCCTCCCCGACGGAACACCATGGTCTGCTCCACTTTCTGTGTGACACTGCCATCTATAACCTTTTTCTTGCTGCGTCATGAATGCGATCGTTACGGTTTTATTTTTCAAAATTGCTCATGTTCATACACATACAATACTTCTGTCCCATTTTCTTTTTTATATATTTGCCTAGAACCTTGTACTCCTCTTCTTTTCGTGATGCGCTGCTTTTCGTTCGCATGATCTTCGGTGTATCGCGAGCTAATTCTAGCCATCCACCTTGTGCTGTGTCAACCTAATGGACTAGTAAACATTGGAAGCACCGGTTCGCTTCTCCACCTGAAAAGAGGAAAGTGCAACTAGCGGACAGGACGGGGCGTAACGGAGAAACTGGTTCTATTCCTTGCTCTCGCACAACCACGTAGCAGCAGCAGTCTTCGCTCATCGCGCCTTGCGAGGTTCCTACAGCCCAAGAGAGGAGGGGGAACTCTGCTCCCGTCGTCATATCCATGGTGTAATATGCTCATGTTCCCTGTCAGCACACAGACTCATCACAAGCTTTCTTTTCTTCTCTCTTGCAGTACACTCTGAGAAAGCGGTAAGCGAATCAAGTTTTTATAGCTGCGTTGTTTGCTGTTGTTGCACTGTGCACGTGTGTGTACCGACATCCCTGTACACGGAATTGGATTTCGACATTGCTTACTTGTCTTATCGCCCTCTTTCTCTGTGCCACCGCACGTGTGGGGTGATTAACTTCGCCGTGCTTTTTTTTTGTTTTTATTGCTGATTCCACTCATCATAAACGAGGGAGGGCTTCTCCTCGTCGTACCAGCCAAGTCGAACCCTTCTTCCCCCCCCCCTCCCGTGCCAGCCAACATGATCCGGCTTGAGAGTGTGATGATCTTGGCCATGGACATTGTGAAAGGCCCCTATGTTCATTGCGCAGCGCCGGCTAACTTTTCCTTGGGGTATCCGTCCTCCCCAACAAGTGTCCCTCCGCACACCCGCGGCGGCGGTGGTGGCTCCGCATCACAGGGGGACAACAGGGATGTCACCCTGTATCCAGAGCGGTACCAGGCCATCCCACCCGTGAACGGAGCGGCCGTCTCTGAGGCGGCGCGCGCAGGAGCGCCGTGCTCGCTCGCTGCTGACACCCACCACCATCACGGCGACGACTCACAAGCGGAACAGGTCTCCACGCAAACTCAGTCGCCTGTGGACCGCCTTTCCGGTCTCAGCGACGTGTTTGTTCCGCGACCAGAGTTCTGCCACCGTGTCATGTGGCTCCATCCTGCTGAGTCTGGTCGGCTCTACCTGTACTACCCAGAGGAGATCCCTGGCGAGCACTACCAGCGCAAGACGCTGCGCTACTCCTTGTGCTTTGTCTTTCGTGTGGACGAGACCCTCATGACTATTGGGGAGAGCCTAACGCGGTGGCTCATCCAGCCCTACAGTGTGGTGCTCACCAACGTGGTGGAGGAACTGCGAGATGCCGAAATTAAGCACGGCTACATGTCCCGCGGTCTTGAAGGCACCTTGTCTAACCCTCGTTCCCGCGAGAGCCGCAGCTTGTACCCGTCGCACTCGTCCTCTGTCATGTTCTCTCCTCACTCACACAGTCATGTGAATCACGACGGAAATTCCACCAAGGAACGAGGCGCGTATCTCTCCTCCTCGTCGTCGTCCCCTGCGATGCCAGTGTCTGCCAGTGGGACGGCACCACTCGCAACCCCATCACGTGGCCCTGAGTGTCACGGACACGGGCAAGAGGATTCTCGAGCCTTGCACGAAGGGATGCCCGCGTCGAGTAGCAGTCCCACGTCACAGCACGATACCTTTGTCCCTGGCTCCCGCAGCGTCAGTGGCAACCCTTCGTTTGACCGTCCGTACCGCCGCGAAAGCTCAGGCGCCATCGCTGGCGACGAGGCCTCCTCAATTAGCGACCGTACCCCTCCCCAGCCGAGGTCATACGTGACGCCGCTTTCCACCATGAGTGTGCAGCGCGTGAGCACGAATGTGCACAGCACCCATGTGACCTTGCACAGCACCGCGCCTATCCCTGCGGCCGCACCGGTTGATGCGGACGGTCGTGGCGGAGGACTGTTTCCGAATGTCATGCCGTCCTCTCCCTCGGAGACCTCTGTCCCAACGACGAGCACGACGCCTGCGACAGGTACAGTGAGCGCCCCTACCTTTGCGACGGCAAGGAGTTCCGATAACCGTTCTCTTTCTCCACCGCGCGTAGCGGACCGGCGTCGGAGTCAGGAAAAAAACGAGCAGATGATCCACGACGTCGCGAGAACCTTGCCACCGCGTGACAGCGCCCCTTCTACACGTGCGAATGCCCAGCACTCGTCACACGATGGGCTTGCACATTCCATCAACCGTGCCGCCATGGTGACCTCTGACGAGGAACGCACCCCGTTGTCGGTGTTACCTTCTGACCTCCCCGCCTCCTCCTTCTCACACGGGCCACCGCCGCCTGCAGCGGGATTGCCCCCCTCTATCAGCACCACGCGTAGCAGCAGCCGGGCAGGTGGGACGACAAGCCCAGAGACCTCAGCGCGGCGAGACCGCGAGGCGAATGTATTCCCCGTTGACCATCATCGTCGCCCGCTGTCTGGGTCCGGGGAATGCGGTGAGGGAACGTCGACTGCGGCGGTGCACTTTCGCGTGGGTAGCGGCACGGCTGTAGGCGGCTCCACGCACCATGGCTCCACCGCGGGCTCGTTCGTGGGTCGGGCCACGAGTCACGGCGGTGGTCCGGCGGGCCTCGGCTCGGCGGATAACCACGACGGCGGCGGTCCGGTGTTGAATTGCTTTGTCACGCCATCATCGGGCCACCAGTGGACACCACTGGAAGATCTCGTGGCGGCGTTGTACGACTGCCTGATCGCTGCAGAGCGCGAGGACGCAGCAGCGCATTCACAGGGACGCCGACGGGCCGTGAAGCGGCAACACCGCGCGGTGGGAGGGTCGCATAAACGCAGCCCAGCCGCAGAAACCGAGGTCCTGGCAGGGGCCTCCTCGCTGGAAAGGAGGAAGGATTCTATGAGCCCCGCACAAGACCGCTCGAAGGCGGAAAAGGCGGTGGAGTTGGTGCCACGAAAGGACTTGTCTCTTGAGGCGGCAACCTCGCCTGCATCGTCCCGCGCAAGCAGCATGGGCGTGCGCTCTCCTCTCTCTCTTCTTCGTCGTCCCGCATCTGGTGAGCATCCAAGGGCTGCATTGCTGCCCGCTGGCGCAAGACTCCCTCAGCTCCCTTCTCCGACGGTGGGTCATCGGCCTGCACTGGACCAGAATCTGACGCCACCACTAGCGGCATCTTCTTTCCCATCCAAGCAAGGACATCGCGGCGACGCACAGCCTTTGTCTCCGGCTGCACCAGAACATTCCATAAGCCCCATCACCCGTGCACAGGACGTAGCTGTAGGGAGCAGTAGCATCACGGCAACGCACACGACCAACAACGGTTGCCGGCCGCATGTGGCCCACGGTCACTTGCCTCCGTATAACCGTTTTACCGCTGGGCTGCGGGGCCGCACCCTCTCTGCCTCAGATATTGTTCCTCTCACCGACGGTGAGCAGCCCTACTCCCCCGTCACACACGGGAGCCCGATCTGGACCAGCCGCACAACCAAAACGGAGAGTGAACTGCTCGACGCCACGGCACCCGTGAGACCCGTCGGGCGGGACCAGTCACAGGACGCGGGTCACAGCACGACGGCGAGTAGTTCTGGGGATGCTCTGGCAGCCCTCGTGAGTGGGAAACCTTCCCACGCCCACGGGTTTGTGGCCTCCTCTGTGTCGTTTGCGGCTGCGCTGGCATCCTTGAAAGATTCGAGTGACGTGTGCTCGCACGGACAGCGAGCACAACGTGGACACATGGCCGCCCGGTGGGGTCAGATGGGCCCTGGCGAGGGGGACACGGCACCGTGGGAGTCCCGAGCGTTTCTCCGTGCAACGTTTGGAAAAGCTTACAGTGGCCTTGTGGACAGCAGCAGCGATTCAGATTCGGAGAATTTGTCAGTGGTGAATGGTCACGCGTCTGGTGCATCGTCGCTAGAGGTGGATGGGGTGCGCCAGCGGTCGGAGAGCGTCACGGAGAAATGGGACAGCCTTGATTCAGTGCATGGCGCACGCGGAAACAATAAAGGTGACCTTCTGGCATCGCGCGTGAATACGTTCATGCGCACGCACCGCAAAGCCCTTATGCGCGTCCTTGAAAAGGAAACTGGCGTGTGGCCAGCGCGTCGCAACTCCCGTCCCCACGGCAAGCACACGTCCGCGGAAGCTTCCGTGCCCCATGGGAACGTCGCAAAGGAGCTGAATGAGGGTCATACCAATGGCGGACATCACGATCACCAACTCGTCTCTGACGAGCAAAGCTTGTCAGGCGCGCCGTCCGCCTTTTCACCTACTTCTTCCTTCTGTGGACCACCACCTCTTGGGGAAGCTACTTCCGCTGGGTCGTCACCGTCCTCAGAGGCGTCGTCGACGCCGTCCTCAGAATCGGACGGCGAAACAGCTGTGAACGCCGTGCAGACGTTGCTACGAGCACCCCGTGACCGCACCATGATTTACCTCTCCGACAAGGTCTTTATTCACGTGCGACGCATGCCACCCCTGCAACCCATTGAGTTCATCCACCTTGACCAAGTGCCCGTACCCATCGTGGCGTACGATCGCAACGTCTTTGAATGGATGGACCTTGCGGTTCACCGGGTCTTTGAGCTCATTGACGGTCAACGCACGGTGGCTGATATTATCTTTAGCATCGCCGCTGGCACCAGCTCTACCCTGCGTGAGGTGTTCACGGCGGTCAGTGGCGTGGAGGCGAGAGGCTCCGTAGAGGCACCCCACGAGGAGCGTTCCGAAACCCGAGGAGCAGCGTCTTCCAGAAAAGGGAACCGTCCCGAGGAAACCTCTGAAGCCAGTGGCAAAGGTACCAAGACGGGCCGTGCGTGGAGTTCCGGTGTTACGTCCACAGCGGCTGCGCTCGGAAAAGTGAGCCGTCTTCAGAGCAGAGGAGCTCCTGCGTGGAACGTCGATCGCCGCACTCCCAGTGGGCTCTCGATGGAAGGGGATAAGGCCGCAGAGGACAAGGGGAACGCTCAACGCTCAGGGCGTGGTACCACTCCAACGGTCGTGGTGCGTCTCGCTTCATCGTTGCAGCCGCGTAGTAGCCTCGGCAGTCAATGCTTTGCCAACGCCGCGACACCAACGATGGGAACCTCGATGCAGGCTGGCTTCCCAGCGACACCACCGAAACATATGCGAGACCTACCGAGTGGACAGGTTGCGAAGACGACTCGTCGTCATTCGAAGCTTAAAAGAGTGCTCAAAGGCGGCACCGAGGGAGGTGATGCACCATGGGAGGCGGCACCGGCGTCCCCCACCTCCCCGTGGCCTTGGCAGCATGGTTACCATCGCACGTCTGGTGCAACGATCGATGGCGTTGGAGGTTTTGCCAGCGGAGCCGGCGTTCGTGCCGCCTCCGTTGAGCGCGCCGCCGTCGTCGCACCAGCAGGGACGGGCACCAGCCTTGCTGCTCTTCCTGTGGGCTACCACAGTCCCTCCCTGACAAGCCCTTCCTCTTATAACGGCATGGCGCCATCGAGCTTCCCTGCCGCCGCACCGATTGTGCTTTCAGGTGCCGCGGTGCAGAGTGGGGGCGGTTTCGCGTCCGGCAGCACCAGCAGCACCCAAGGGCTGCCATCCCTACTGGTGAACGTGAGCATCTTGCCCCCGTTGAACGCGGACGGGACGCTGGCCACGGGGCCGGACGATGATAATGGAAGCTGTGCCAGCGGCGGAGGCAGCCCACCAGGTCGCGCGCAGAGCAGCCCGTCTGCGCAGGGAGTTTCGGGCACCGCGAAATGGCGAGGCACATCACCCACAATGGGGAACAGTGGTGCTCATTCCTCTGGTCACCGCCAGCGCATCCTCATTGAGCTCCCACAAAGCTGGGAGGCGGCGAGCAACGTGGTGATGGAGGCCCTCCTACACCTGAAGAACTTTCACGTCGTCAAGCTCTTGAGCCCATGGAACTTGCACTCGACGACGTACTGCACGACAGCCGCCTTCCATGCCATGATGCAAGACGCCGCACACCCTGCCCGTGCGGAGATGGGCACCTACATGCTCCGCGTGGCGGCACTGGAGAAGCATGACCGCCGCCTGCACATGTCCGCGCACAAGCTGCGTCGTAGGCTGCACAAGGAAAGGGTTGCCTATGATGAGGATGGGCAAGAGGCGGTGCAGAACACCCAGAAGGCAGACCTTCGTCAGCCTGCTGTGGCGGCGGTGGCGCCCGCAGACAAGAGAAATTTCTTTCCACGGCACGACCCACTTGCTTCCAGCAGTGATCTGGTTGCTGTTGGCGGTGGTGCGACAGAAAGAGCCAGCCCAGGTGAGGCAGCGTCACCGCTGCGGGACGCGCAGACACCCAGTCTGCCCCCGTCCCGTCCACCGTTCGCTGTCAGCAGTGGCAGTACTGTCAGTACAGGCGCTGCGACCAACCGCTCGCGCCCGCCATCGTCAGCTCCTCTTGCACCGACGCCCACTTCGCGAGCGCAGGCCCGTCCCCCTCCGCTTTCCCTTACCCCTTCGGAAAACCCTACCGTCCCTCTCACCTCTGCCGATCTTCCTGTGAAGGGGTCCCCTGCAGGTCCGCGGCCTCGTGACCCTCGTCGTTCGACAGACGACGGTGATAGTACTCGTAAACAACTGCCTCGACCAGCCTTCACGCCGTCCTTGCATCCTCAGAGCAGCTACGCCCCACCGGCTTCCCAATCCCCTGCCACCACCCACCTCACCAGCGGTGCCGGCAGCTTGTCCACCTCGCTACCCTCGTTGGCGGGGGCGTCGTTGCTGCATTCCATCACCTTCAGTGGTCGCCGCGGCGGTTGGAACATGACGCTTACCGCAAGTGCCGGTGCGGGCTGCGCAGCGAATGGCGTAGAGGGCGATGGAACTACACCACACGGTAGCCCGCAACGCGTGGCGCACCGATACCCATCCTCGCTCTCCCCAGGGCTTCCCTTCAGTTCTGCGAAGCGCCACATGACCCCGAACCCACAGCTTCCACCCCCGCAGATGCTGAGCCTGGACGACGGGATTCCTATCGGTCCAGGGACCGAGTCCGCGGAGCATTCCACAGGAACCTCCGTGCGGAGTGGGAACTATCTCAACATTGCATCGACACTGCGAAGTTCCATCGCGGGCGGCTCCAGTGGGGTGGAGGACTTCTCCGAGGACCGTGCGCGGCATGGCAGGAGCGGGACGCACCGAGGGAACCCTCATGAACCACAAGATACTCGTCGTGCGGAAGTGGGCCTCGACATGGATGACAGCAGCACTGAACTCGGCTTTGAAGATTCGACGTTTGATTCAGACAGCCGGAGCGAGGACGAAAGCAGCAGTAGCACCAGCTCCGCAACCACGAGCGACAGCGCCGTGAGCAGTTCCGATAATGAGGGCAAATATCGATCCTCGCGCAGGAACGCCACCGATAGTAGCAGCAGCAGCAGTGAGCCAGGGATGGGACGCCAGGCGACCTGCGCAGGCGTCGACGATGTGGCGTGTGCACGGACGCGGTCCTCCTCAGGGACGTCCTCCCCATCGTCGTGCGACGACCGAACGCCAGGAAAGGAGCCCGCCTCCAAGGAGGACGGCGGTGACGGAGGGAGCCGCAGCAAGGGTGTGCAACCAAGCGGACCCCCAGGTCACACCCCGCGTCCTCGCCGCGCACACGCCAAAGGAGCTACTTCGCGCGGTAGGCAGCCCCTCGCGAGTGCTGCCACGCTGGATTTGCCAGCGCTGGAGGCACGCATGCTGACAGAGCTTTTCGACTCGCCACGCGACGCGGACGTGCGTCTGGCCGCCTCCGCCGTTATATGTGCATTGGGCAAACTGACGAACAGCACCATGGCGGCCGTGCGAGCCGAGATGCGGCTGTCACCTGCGTGGGGCACCGCCTTCAACGGCTGGTCCGTGGCATGCTGCAAGGCACTCGTGGAGACGGCGGTCCTGAACGGGTGGTTGGAGGAGGTGGGGTACTCGGAGATGCACAAGCATTAAACGCGACTCGCTCCACAGCTGCAGGGGGGGGGGGGAGGAGGGAACGGAACATGGCGGCCGTGCAGTTTCGTTCTCGCTGCCCATGTCCTACGTCCTTTCAGGGTTTCTCTATCGGTCCGTGCCCCGCATCCCTTTGCGTTCACGGACAGTCTTTCCATGAACTTGGAGGGATATGCTCCGTCTTTTACGCTTTTGACGACAAAGAGAAAACGCGAATTTGTTACTTCATTGGTTTACCGATGACGTTTCCTAAATAAGCGACCCCAGTACACTCGTTCGGCAGACGAACGAGAGAGAAAGAGAGAGAAAGAACAAAATGCATTCTCCTGGAGTAGCCTTTTATTCCAAAAAGAAAAACATTTACCAGGGTATCCCAAGGGTGTCATTCCCCTCATGAATTGTCCCACCTCTTGTACATAACATTCGCTCCTTCTCCTGTTCACCTTCTCTCCTGACTGATTCTTTTTTCTTTTTTTTTTCTTTTTTTCGGTGCGACAAACACACATCAAAACATCAAGACATCATCGCTGAACAGCCTACTCACAACACCTATTTTTGCCTTTGTTTAGCAAGCTCAAGCCTCCTTCCCCACACCACAAACCAAGCGAATCACCGGAAACATTTACCTTAAAAGACGATTCCAATGGGCGGCGTTGTCGGGTTTCTCATCTTCTTTGCGCTGATGGTGGTGGCCGTGTATATTTTGCATAAAATGAGCTTTGGCATCCCCAACGACGGCTCGTGGGGCAAGCCTCCGACGGCGAATCAACCGCACACGGCACCGCCTCCGCGAAGTGGCTCGGCGGGTGCTCGAGGCAACGGTGAGGCGGCTACCGCTCGAAAGTCCTCCCACAGCGCCACTCGCAGGGCCCGCAAGGAGGATTGAGAGCGAGTGAGAAAGCAGTGAGGAGCCTCCCGTCCGCTCCCCTAAAAAATTTAAAAAAATGTCGAGCATCGTCTCGGGTATGGGCACCTCGTTTGTCTTCTTCTTTCTTGAAAGTGCTAACGTGCGTCTCACTCTCACCCCCCTTCAAGACACGTGGTAGTTTCGATTCCGTGAACCCTATTCAAAGATAGACTTTGCCATCTTAGGCTGATTTTTTCAACGCCTGAAAACACTCATGTGCACAGCGTCTTTTTCGTCTTTCTTCGCTACTTTTTCAACATGTTCTGGAACACTCCAACTGTGACTAATAAGTTTTTGTCTTGGTCAATCGCAGTTTCTCCAGCTATCAGAAAGAAAAAAAGGAAACAGGGTAGCATTTCGCACTTCCGTCTCTTCTCTCTTCCACGCTGGCCACCCTTGTTCCCTTTCGCCGTCATCCGTCGTCATTCCAGAGGCACCCATGTGTGATGTCGCCACCATTCTTACCCCCACCTTTCCCCACACCAACACACACACACACACACACAAAAAAAAAAAAGCGACGACGCCAGAGCAATTATGATAATCCAGACAGTCAAAGGGGATGCAAACACCTCCGTGTAACCCCGTGGCGCCTCGTCGGCAACTACCAGAACCCCTGCTGTGTGGGCACGATGAGGGAACCTTCTATGTTCAACCGTGTCAATCTGTGAACGTTTCATTCGACGTTCGTTCGAAAACATCCGAGTTGTGCTTTGCCCTCGCTTGTGTTCCCCTCCATTACGTCGTTGTCTCTCCCTCATCCTTCGTGAGCGTTTCTCCTCTGCCCAGAACGCTGACATCTTCTCGAACTAACGACGCCCGCCTTTCTTTAGTCTTATCAGAGGCACTTCAAATAAAAGGAAGTGCGCTTCAGGTGGGTAGTGGTCACGCAGGACACGCATATAGCCAACTGCTCGTCGTGCGACACATTGATATAATGAGCACCCTTGCGTACCTTGTTGGGGGCATGATCCTCTTCCATATTGTGATGCTCATTCTGTACCTGAAGAGCCGCAACATGGAAGGCTCGGCTTTTCACGCACACGAGAACCCTGTCACAACGGCAGACGTGACCTCGAACCATTCGGCCGCAACAGCAGCACAGAAGGTTGCACAGGGACCTGCGACGGCTGCTGGGGCACGCGGCCGTCGGGCTCGTAAGGAGGACTAGCGTCTCCTGAAGCCGTAAACAAAACGCTTCGAGTGTGAACACATCCGAAGAGGCAACCCTGTGAACCGACAGGAGACTCGCTGAACTGTGTCCAATGGGCTCTTTCTTTCGCTTTCTCTCTCCTGCTGCGGTGTCTCGCGGTTCCTGAGCGGCGGCGAATAAATGTTGTAAACGCTCCTCGCGGAGGTGTTGAATAAACCATGCGAAAAATAAAAATGTTAAACAAGGAAAGGCAAAACTGCATGACGAGCCATTTCTAGTGATCATGCGACGGCCGTTCAGGTGGTCGCAGTGGTGTGGAAGCTGTTAACTTTTTGTGATGTTGTTATGAGGATACCCACGGCTCTCTTTCTCCTTCTTTTTTTTCCTTCTTTTTTTTTTCTCACTCACAATCATTTTCTGTCTCTCATTATGCTCCTACTTCAGATAGTATTTTTTTTTTCAATTCACTTTCTTTTTTCTGTAGTTCCTCTTTATCAAAACAACTCGCCAATTCTGTCGGGTGTAGGTGACGGAACAGGAACTTCTCCTTTCAGAGCCCTCTCTTTCTCTCTCGCTCTGTTTGTCACCTTTTCTCTGTGTCATCTTCTACCTTGGCGGCACGCCTCCTTCACCCGTGCGATACCTGTTGCCCACTGCACGGGACACGTTCGGTTGCTCCATCTCTCCGCTGTCGTTGCCGTGTGCGTCCGCTTCTTGAGCGTTGTCCTACGTCCCTCGACGGCTTCCCCTGTATACCCACGTGCTCAGTTGTTTGTTTCCTGGCCGGAGCCGCTGTGTGGCACACCTTCCCCCAGGTCTTACAACATCGATCACCCGTGTGTTTCTCTGACTGACCCACCCAAGGTAGGGTCGTGATCTGGTGTATTCGTGTGTGGAGGCGTCAAAAAATTCCGTCCCTCGTAGCCCTCTGTTTAGGGCTGTCTTATATCCAAGCGTTCCTACATTTCATCTCTCTCTCCCTCCATTCTCCATTGCTGAATGGACCCGTTCAGCGCCTTCTCGACCGCACCGAGTGTGGGTGCCGCAAATCACACTTCTAATCCCGGTAGCAACCCTCTCCCTCAAGGGCACCTTCACCTGCCAGCCCGCAACGGCTCTCCGAACCCCGCGCTGACCTTCAGCACCGGGACCGGTAGCTTTGACCTCGGCAATCGGGGCTCCCCCCTGCAGCAACATCAGCCGCAACGTGTGGGCAGCAACGCTTCGTCACCCCTGCCTCCGTCCCTTGGCGGTGCGTTTAGTAGCGTGTCGGCGACCACAGGGGCACCAAGTGGGCTTCTCTTTTCAACCTCCGCCGCGACGATGCCGAACCATAACAGCAACCTCAACTCCAACCATCTAGGAACGCGCTTCGGCACGTTTCACTTGGCCACAAATGTGTTTGAAGGGTCCACAGAGGCCCTTGACGCCAAGGCGCTCGAGAGCATCGAGCAGACCCTCGCCGCGCTCCAGAGCATCGACACAGGCCGTCACCTAGTACAGTGGGATGCGCTGTTAGACCCATCAGACCCTCAGAAGTCCGGCAAGGACGTGTCGGCCGCGTTAGCCCAGGTGCCACTGGTGACTCGAAAGGAAGCCATTCAGGCGGTGGCGCGGGGAATCACGACCCCGCAGCACATTCATATTGTGGGTGCGCTAGAGGAGGCCTACCGGCACGAAGTGCGAGACCTGGTGCTGCAGCACCTGCTAGGACAACTCACGCGTACCGGCAGCGAACCGATGCCTGTCTTCGCGGAGATGCTGGCGGAGCTAGCGAGGCTGAACCTTGTCCGGCTCGGGGGTGTCGTGGCGGCGGTCGAGCAGTTCCTCTCCCAACCGGATAAACGTCGGGCTGGGCTCGCGGTTCTGGGTCGTATGGCACAGAATGATGAGAACCGGGAGGCCTTTCTGCACGCCATTCAGGCAGCGAATAAGGTGGAACCCTTGCTCAATGACCTCTATAAGGATCCCCAGTTTGAATACGATGTTCTTGCGATCCGACGCATGCTTGGCAACGTCAGCGCGTCAGCAGGGGGCAGTACCCTTGCCGTAACCACCACACTGGGAGCTG
Organism: Herpetomonas samuelpessoai; assembly: GCA_030849835.1. Taxonomy (NCBI): domain Eukaryota; phylum Euglenozoa; class Kinetoplastea; order Trypanosomatida; family Trypanosomatidae; genus Herpetomonas; species Herpetomonas samuelpessoai. The sequence continues at coordinate 84,435 of JASAOC010002112.1, read as the reverse complement.
GAGCCGGCCCCGTGTTTCCTTCCCTGCTTCTTCACACCGTTCTCAATACGAAGACGCAGGCTCCTGTGCTCTGTGAGCATTATTTCCGCGGCCGCGACGAGCTCGTCTCTGGGCACGCAGACGGCACGGTGGTGGTCTGGGGCTCGCCGAACCCAACCACGGGAGAGGTCGCCCCTCGCCTCGTCCTTGACTTGCCAAACGAATGTCTCCCGGTGGCCATGTCTGCGCCAGCGCGCGGGCAATACCTGGCGATCGCGGGCATGCCTTGCCCGACCAGTGGGAGCCCCTATCGCCCTTTCCTAGAGGCCCACAAGGGTAGCAACAGTCGCATGCCGGCCCCGGCCAGCGGTGCCCACCCCGTCGTCCGCATCCTCAACTGCCACGAAGTGACAGGCAGCTGGACGAGCGGGGACACGATTGTGCTGCCCGTCGGCGCGGTCCTCACGGGCGTCGCGGCCCTTTCTAGCGGCGTCGTCTGCGTGGCTCAAAGCACGCCGGTGGCGCCGCAGGGCAGCGGCAATGCGGGCAGCAACAGGCACCACCAACAGCAGCAGCAGCAGCAACAGCAATCGAACGGCAAGTCTGCCATGCGACACGAATTGCGCTTTCACAACGCTGTTACGGGACAGCTGCTGCACACCATCCCGAATGCGCATCAGGACTACATCACAGCCCTTGCCTCCTGCGAGGAGAATGATCAGGTGCTCCTGACGGGCTCGCGTGACGGCACCATCAAGGTGTGGGACGGACGTGTGAGCGCCTCTAGTCCCCATCACGGTCACGGTCCCACAGCAGCAGCGTCCAATGCGGCCGGAGGAAGTGGTGGTGGCAGTGCCAATTGTACCTACCCCATCACCCCCATGTTCACGCTGGACACCGCCAACGTGCACCGGGATACCATTAGCGTCGTATACCCCTTCCGAAATTATGTCTTTTCCGGGTCTCTCGATGGAACGCTGTGTGTCTGGGATCTTCGTCAGCTTTCGGAACCTGTCACCTCGCGGACGTTTCTATCCGGCGTGCTCGACATCACGGCGCTGGAAGGGAGCCGTATTGCCGTGGCGACTGCACGCGGCTTGCACCTCGTCTCCGTTGACACGATGCTAGCTGTGGACATCTTACCCAACGCCGTCTTCACGCAGCTGAGGTGCAACGAGTACGGCAGCATTGTGTTTGCGGCTGGGAAGGAAGGCGTTAGTGTCTTCTCCATGAAGAAGTGAGGGCTCCCTTTTGTTCATTAGCGGTACTCCAAAAAAAAAACGGCAGTTAGTTGTTATTCCATGTCTCTGGCATATGCAGCGGCATCGCAGCCACAGATGCCTGTGATGAAAGCCCCGTCAGTGCTTCACCCGCGTGGTCTCTACCCTTTCACGGTTCGCGTGTGGGAACATATAATATTTTGTTGTTGTTGTTTGTTTATTTTCCGTTCTGCTTCGTTTAGTGCGGCGGTATACTCCCTCACCCCCTTGCGTGCTCTATCATCCGTGTCTGTTGCGAGAATTGAATCACCGACATATATATAGCACCTTTTCTGATATCACCTCCCCGAACGCTTCCCTCAGAGCCTTTCTGTGCTTGAAGACTCACCTCGTTTCCTTTCGCCGCGTTTCCTCACTTCTTTTTGCCCTTCGCTTTGGTTGTGATTTGATTCTTCCGTGTGAGCAACGTCGCTGGACGGCTTCACTTGCCTTGGTTCATCGTAGCTCGTTTGAGAGAAGGATAACGATGGATCGAGTCAGAAAATGGTGTTCCTGCCCGTGCGTGCTTTTGCCAGCATCTTTGCATGCTGCTCTTCAGTGTTTGATTCCAGTGGTCCACAGAGGACTTCTTTGTTCCTCTCACCGTCCGTCGTTCGTTGTTCTTTTATTTGCACTTCTCCCCCCCCCCCTTCTTGCTGACGTGGACGCAGCTTCCTAACCCATACACACTATTAAATTGCAAACGAACACACTGGATGCTGTCGATACGCGAATCACCTGGAGAAGCCTCACTAGCTTGCCTAAAGATAGACATGGGAGGTTTACCTTCAACAGTGGTGATGAGCGCAACGCATGCATGTCTGTACACTGAGTATCGTGAGGGTATGGGTGTACCACAGCTTTGAAGCCGCCTCATTGCTAGTGATGAAATGTGGGTAACGCGGATCCTTCACAGACTGCACGCATCACACCCACAGCAGCACGCGCAGTTAGCATGGTGTACCACCACGAACTGGTAAGGTGAGCTTCCATCGGTATTCCGTTCCTTTACGGACGTTCCTTGTTTCACTCTCCTCAGCAGGCAGTCTTCAAGACAAGGGCACTGTCCAAGTACATCCTTTCCGTATATCATCTTTCTTGAGCCAGTTCGATGCTTTATCGCCTCCCTCCTCCTATCCCTTCCTCTGTTGTTCAGGTATAGTCATTGAATTAGGCTATAGGTTGTTTGTTTAGGTTGTTGTTAGAAATTGTGCGGCTCGAGTCTGTCCTCTCCTTTTTTCACGAGGCTGCGCAGCACCACTTGCATTGTCCCCTCCGAGGCTCCGTGATAGGCTCTGCGCAACGTCATTCGGTATAAAGACAATCGTCGGCGTTCCTTATCTTGTATTTCTGCTTGCTTGCTCTCTCTCTCTCTCTCTCAGTCCTCTTTGTTTTTGTCAATTAGTTAGTTAGTCTGTCAGCCATGTATCGTGCGCCCCGCCACTGCACGGCCGTGGCGTCGACCGTGACGAGCGTTTTGCTGACTCGACGTCTGTACACGCCCATTTACGAGCCCGAGCCTCGCAGCGACAAGCTCGCTTCCCTGCGCCACTCGGACGAACTTCACACCCTCTGGGCCCCACAGGTGCCTGTTCCTTCCCTGGACCGCGCGCTGGAGATGTGGCTCCGTTTTGGCAACGACCCCGTGGTCCACACGACGGTGCCCCCTCGCATGCCCGATGGCACACGCACCACGAGCGAGGCCTTCCCTTCTGCCTCCCCGTTCGCCTACGTCGAGGATTTTGTCGGCACGAACCTCATGGATTACAAGAATGAGCAGCGGACCCGCGATAGCATTGAGCTGTGGTCCGACTATTTTGAGAAAAAATACCGGATGCGGCTGCGGCAGTCGCGACGCACGTCTGCCAACCACATTGGTGTGGTGACCGCCCCAGACGTTATGGAGGATGAAGCAGACCAGCCAAAGACCAAGTGGTCACAGGACACGCACTTTCGCGAGGTTGCCTTCCTGAGCGAGCGCCACCTCAAGGTGAAAGTGTCGAACCCCCTGCAGCTGGAGGAGGCACTTGTGACCAAGGCAACACCAGAGCAGTTTATCGCCTTCTTTCAGGCCTACCAGCAGGAGACCGCCAGTCGCGTGCCGCTGCCGGTTCCGTCGGTGTGGGTGCTGGAAGGCGAGGCGCAGAAGGCCTGGGTGGAGCGGTACCTGCCGGCCGCCAAGGCCGCGCACGACTTCTTCAAGGATGTCGTCTCTGCCGATGTGAAGAAGAACGGGTCGCCCGACACCGTGACCAAGGCGGTGGCAGCGGCGCTCAAGAAGGTGCACACGGTTCTTCTCTCTCGCATCGCTCGTCAAGTCAAGGCAGGCGTCTGTCCGGACTGGTCGAAGGCGTCTACCACCGCGGCAGAGAAAACTGCGTATACGCAAAATCTCTGTGAGAAACTGCAGCGTGGGATTGTCGAAGGCGACGCCGACCCTGAAGACATGCTGGACACCTCTGATGAATGGAAAAAGGAGCATGAGGACATTGTCAAAATCATGGAGGAGAAGGTGGCAGGCTGCTCCTTCACCTTGAAGGACTTCTGGACCCATACTCTGCGCCGCGAGGAGCTGGAGACTGTTCACATTTTGGAGAACGACCACCTCCGCGATGTCGCGGCGGCGGCGCGACGGGTGCTGCTCGATGAGCTCCGCGGTGACTTCTCTGCAGTGTTCGCTGGCATCGAAGATGGCGTTGCCCGAGGACGCCTTGACGTGCGCGCCGCCGTGTTCGCCCCTCGCTTCAACCCTGTGTGGGCGAAACTCCACTACGCCAAGTTCGGCGCAGCTTCCATCGTCCAGCACACCAACACGGCGAGCCGCCAGCTGCTCTTTCACTACGCAGCCTCCCCAGAAGAAGTGGCGGCTGCGGCAAAGCTGTATTACGCGACAAAGCCGATGAGTACCGAGATGAACTACACCTCCCCGTACACGCTGCGTCAGTCACTGCTCGAGCACTGTGCTGCCTACGGTGTCGATATGGCACACGCGGCACAGAAGCCTTTTCTGCAGAGCGCGGCGAACCTCGCATTGGCAGAGAACGTCGTTGAACGTGTTGTCAAGGCCACTGCGGAGCCGCTCGGCGTGGCTCGTCGGGCACAGCAAACGAGGCAGCGACAAGATGTGCAGCGTCTCCTCAGCCCTGTGAGCAAGGTTGCTGTACACGAGCCGGTGTCCGAGCTACTTCCCACCGGTGCGGAGTCCAGCGCTCTTGTCGCAGGAACTGACAGTGTGGGTGCGGAGACCAAGGCGTGGCCCCTCGGCGCGGAAAAGGTTGTGCGCTACCACTGGCCTTCCCCACAGCTGGACAAGCTCAAGTTCTTTATGCAGTCGAACGCATCCTTGACGTCCGAAGGTGCGGCGAACATGACGGCTGAAAAAATGATCGAGTTAGAGGCACTGCAACGCACCGCACGCGTGGAGCTCTCCCTCTGGCGCAAGCGCACTGCAGCGGAGAAGGAGGCCACGAAAGCCGCCGCAGTCAAAATGAAAAGTGAAGTTGCAGAGCTGTTGAAGCAGCACCCAGAACTGTCGGAAGTGAAGCAGTACGCGTCCGACTTATACCAGCGTTTGGGACGCACCTCCACCACGGCCGCCCACAACAGTGCAGCCGCTAGCGAAGATGAGGATTGGGTGTTTGCTGTCATGCTCGACGACAACGTCCCTCTGTCCCTGCAGGAGACGGCCAGGGTGTACCTGCCCTATTGCGATGCCGACGGTGCGCCGCTGCCGCAAGGTGAGTATCGGGTGCGTGTACGTGCCTATCCCATCGCCGAGATGTCCACCGTGGCGTCCCCCACCTCGTCCATCCCTCCCGCGATTCACCCTGCCATGTGCACAGAGGCTTACTCCTCTGCCTTCCCCGTGTTCAATGCGCTGCCGCAGCTGTTTGGACAGTTCTTTGAGAATTCAGCAGCAGCGCAGAAGGAGAAGCCTGCACCTGGGCAAGAAATCCCGATCCAATCCTTCCAGGGGAAAGACCTTGCGCCATTCTGCGAGTTCCTCCGAACGGCCGGCCTTGACGTACCGCTGGCGTTTGAGTTTGAAGCAGGACAGGGTCTTGATGTAAAGGGAAACGTTCCCGTATCCCGCTTCGTGAAGCTGCTCACCAGCAACGACTTCCATTGTAGCCGCAGTGAAAACGGCATCACAGAGCCACAGCGCAACGTGGAACCGGACTGCAAGGCGCACTGGGCCCTGTACCACCCAGGCGCGAATGCGGAAGAATGGGCGGTGGCTCGCCGTGACGTCCTGCGCCGCGCGCTATCACAGGAACGTGAGTGGTGGCTGCGTGACCCTCTTCTGGACGTTGGCGACATTGTCACCGCACCGGTCTCCGACAACGGCCTCTCTTCGGTCAGCTACCCGTCAACGGCTCGTTACGCGACAGAGCTAACCGGGGTGCTCACGGCCACGGGCAGCTCCCACGAGGATGAGACGGTCCCTGCGGCACCGGGTGCAGTGGAGAAGCACCTCCGTGCAGAGTGCACGATGGACGGCTCCGGTGCCATGACCTCCCTCACCTTTTCCGGTCCAGCGACCGACGTCTCCTTGGACGACGCGCTTGCGGCCGCCCTGAATGCTACCCGTCGCGCCCAGGATCGTCACAACACCCTCTCCATGTTCAAACTCGCGCCGTTTGAGAAGGCCGCACAGGTGGCCAGTTTCTGTGGCGTCTACGGCCAAGAATTCGGCGGGAAGTACGCCCGCACATACTGCTACGCACTGGAGAAAGCGAAGCACGAGATGGCCGAGACGCTGGTGTCTGGTCGCGTCGTGCTGGGGGCGAACAACGATGAGGATAGAGCTCGGCTCTCCGAGAAGGAGAAGGGCGTGGACCGGTTTGCTTCCAGCACGCACCCGGAGCTCCGCAAGAAGCAGTTCGCCGCACGCGTGACGGCGTCGGGTCAAGACGTTGAAGACCCCACGCCTGATCAGACGAGCACGTGGAACCGGTAAGGAGGGTGCTTGTGGCTAGATATTGTGAAGAAGAGGTACTCGGCATCTTTGGCGTTTCTTGATGCCTGTACATTTCCCCGTATCGAGCCTTGCATGAAGTTGGTTGGATTGAGTTTTTGTTGCTGGTCATGTGGGGTTTTCCGGCGTTGTTGGCACGCCGAGAGTGTCTGTTTGCTCTGAACCAACGCGGTGGTTGTTTTGTTTTGGGATCTTTACATGTCACACTGGTAACTTCACCATAATCACTCGCAAAAGACGCACTTACACATGAGCGAAATGCGTGGAGAAAAAAAGGTATTGTGTCGGAAACCGTTGGTTGGACCGATATGAACGATGTCGAAACCGGAAACGTGATCTGTGTCTTCGCGCGAAAGGGAAGTGGTACAGGCCACTCAAACTGTCGTTCCACCTTCAACGAACTACTTCACTGAGACAGCCTCACGGTGTTGTTCCTGCAACCCTTGCCGTGGTCATCACAAGAAGCTTTCGTTGCACCCGAAAATGATGCTCTCTGTGCGTTGCAACCGTTTCGATGGCCCCTATCATCTGACACTGGATTATCCTGCAGTGCCTCACGGCGCAATGTGAAATCTGGCACCCTCTGTGACCCCTTCCTGCATCGTCTGTGCATTCTTCTTACCGCGTCCGAGTTTAGTTGTATACATTGACATCATTATCGTGTATTGATAGGTGTTTCTGCGCCCATCGTGTTGTTTTCGATCACGCCACCTTTAGCCTTGAGAAACCACAACGGAACGCCGTTTGAACATTATCCATACTCCTCTCAAACATAGAACGGCCTTCATTTTCCCATTTCTATCGCCTTGTACCGCTCTGCTTTCGTAGCACCGTCAAGCAAGCAGTGCCATGGAGGCTTTTACGCGAATGTGGCAAGGGTGCCACGAGGGTCAGCACATTGAGGAGCTCATCAGCGGCGTCTTTAGCGATTTCGCTCCCTACGCAGGGGCCGAACACCAACGTCTTTCTTTTGTGCGTCAGTATGAAACCTCTGGTGCATCTGGTGTGACGGTGGAGGAGACGGGGGACTTGATCTTCAACGTGGGTCACACCGCCGCAGGGTCCACGGTCTTCACGACGACAGGGCTTGAGCAAGTGGAGGCAAATATTAAAATACCTTTGCGACCCGTGACGCTTCCGTCGTTTGGGGCAGATGAGTCAGTCCATGCGTCCGCACCAGTATCTGCGCACCTGGAGCGCACCAAACCAGCGACGCCAGCTACTGCAGACGCAGAGCCGTCTGTGAAGCGCTTTATCGCGACTCGTCGTGGTGCGCAGCTCTTCTTTGGGATCCCCCCAGTTGCACGTCTGCCGCCCGCTTCTTTCTCTCCGTCTGCTGGCCTCGCCAAGGCATTTGGTCAGTTGGAGCTGGAAGCCAACGTGCCCGCACTCTGGCAGGGCCGCTGTGCTGTTGGTGTCCGGGCTGGGCCTCTCGCTGCACGCCTCAGTCGTGCTCCGACCCTCGTCGATGCACCTGGGGCCACGCGTGACCGCTCCCAGAGTGAGCTGTCGGGCTCGCTACAAGACACGACGACTCTGCGCAACGAAACCACCGCTGCCACGGAGAAGCGCGAGGCTGTCGTCTACACCGTGGACACGTCTGCATGCCTCCCGGTGGGGGAGCTGACCACCCACTCGGAGACTGTCAAGGAATCTGCGCGGTCCCGCCTTGTGCTCAATGTGGGTCTTCAGCACCCGTTTTCCGCCTCCCTGCCCATCGCAGGAGACACCCTGGCGGCGGTCGCGCTGCAAAACGACCGTGGTGTGAGCGAGCGCTACCAAAGCCACGCCAGCGATGCCCACGCCACACCCGACCCTGCCACCGGTGGTATCTCTGGGGATGGGGAGGGGACCCCGTTTCGCTTCCCGAGTCCGCCCGAAAGCACTTTCCGCTTTCTGGTGGTGCAGACGCTCATGTCGGCGTCGAGCGCGGCAGGTAACGTCGTGGACGGCTCCGGTCTTCTTGGCACCAGCGGCGCATCGCCAAGTCGCCTGCAGAACACCAGTGGTGGCAGCAGCTATCAGGACTTCTCAGGCACTGGCTACAGTCCAACCGGCACCAGCGGCGGCACCAGAGGCACTAGTGGCGGCAGCGGTCGTCCGTGGTATTCCCTTCCGACCCTTGTTGGCTGCAATGTGTCGTTTCAGCGCCAGCTGGTGCGTCTGAGCGCGGCCTCTATCTTTCACGACGGCGAGGTAGATGTGGAGACGGCTGCCATTGTCGACATGACGCCACTCGTGCCCAGCACCCCCACCTTGATAAAAATGGGATGGAACAACACCGGTCGCCTTGCGCTCGGCATCACGTCCTTCTTTTACAACGCCCTCTGCATCACGCTCGGTGCGCACGTGATGCCAGGGGAGGACGTGCGATTCGGATTAGAGATCAAGATGTAAGCACACGCATTCTCTTTCGAGGTGTTGCTGTTGTTTCTTTGTTGGCGGTTCTTGCCCTGCTGCAGGACACTGTAACACTCTACATTTGATCAGGCATAGATTCTTTTTGCTCACATAATATTGATTTGTGTGATAGGGACTCTTCTCGATGATTCATGGATTCCGAAATTCACTGTGCAACCAACCCTATTAGTTGTTGGTTACGCGGGTTGGTGTGAAGTGTTACCCACTCGGTGGGGTTGTTTCCCACCTCTGTCTCGTCTTTGTTCTTTCATTATTCCTATCTGAGCTATACATGCATAGAAGCGTTATACAGAAGTAAACGACACTACCATAGTACGGCAACGTTTGCGTCGTCCATTTGCACATCGGAGGATGGTGCTTCACTCGTCGACGTGAAACATGTGGAAGGGTACAACGCCAATACTGTATGCTTTTAAATCACCAGTGACTGAGGGCTAAGCCTTGCTCCTTTCGCGATGTCTCTGCGGCTCAAAGGGTGTCCGAGAGCACGCACCATCCGTTGGATGCTTGTGCCGTCACTATGGGTGTGTCTCCAATCCTCCTGTCTTCCTGTCCTTCTGTCACGCCTGGCATTCTATACAACGCAGAAGAAGAATCGTGTACTTGTGAGGTGTCAATCTACCTGAAGCTGTCCTTCTAGAAACCACTTAGTATACTCACACAACCACACGTCGCCCAATCCACATCTACAGTCAGACTAACAAGATATGCCACCGAAGAGGCGCAGCACAAGTCCAAAGAGAACCACGCGTACGCGCACGGCGAGCCGCCAGGCGCGCAGCCGCACACCAAGACCCAAGAAAGGCAACGCTTCTCCCAAACCCAAACGGACCACCTCCCCACGGCCCAAAGCGAAGGCGACTCCCGAGCCAGCTGTCTCTCCCCCTCCTTCTCCCCCACTGACGGCGGCCGCCGCTCCTGCTCCTCCCCGCGGCCGTGACTCACCGCTGCGAAGTCTGCGCCTCGCTAACAAGGTCGCTCGCTCCCCCTCTCCACCCACCGCTGCCACCGGACGGGATGTGCCGACCTTGATGAAGCCACAGCGTTATCGGCTGCCTGAGGCTGTGCACGGCAACGCAAACGCCTCTGGTTCCGGTGGTAGCGCCAGCAAACTGGTGATCCTTGGCCAGATGCTATCTTGTGTCGCAGGCATCTACTTCTGCTTTAGCATGTGGTCCCTAAAACAGGAGCGTCTCATGACGATGCCCTATGGGAACGAAAAGGAGCTTTTCCCAACCGTCTTTGGCGTGAGCCTCGTCCAGCATATTGCGGGGTCCCTCGTTGCGGTTCTCATTATCGCGTCGCGACCACTGGTTAGTGCGGTGTCCTCACATTTCCTCAACCGTCCGGGGACTCTTGCCAACCAGCCCAAAGGTGAAACGCTGTCTGACATTGTCTCCGGTCTCACCTCGGCCGACGTCCGTGCCATGACAGTGGTCGGTTTCGCGACGGCCTTTGGGGCCACCCTCGGTTACGCCGCCATGCGCCGACTGTCGTTCCCAGTGGTGCTGGCCACCAAGATGTCAAAGATGGTCCCGGTCATGGTCGTGGGCTTCTTAGTGTACGGGACGCGGTACTCCTGGCAGAAGGTGATGTCGTGTGCGATGATTACCATTGGCATTTTGACTTTTTACCTGATGGAGGATTCCTCCGGGAAGGCCGCGTCGTCGTCAAGCAAGTCTCATGGGGGAACGCCGGACGGAGGCGGCGATTACGCGTGGATTGGCTTTGTCTTACTGTTTGCTAACCTTTTCTTGGATGGGTTCGCCAACTCCACGCAGGATGTGCTCGTGCGGCGCCACGGTTGGGCGAGCACCACACTGATGCTGTGCTCCAACGTATCGTCGGCGGTGTGGGCGCTGGCGGTGATGCTCGCGCTCGAGTGCCAACCCCTGCAGCAGCTGGCGTCCACCGTGCTGCCAGACTCGCTCATGACGCACTTTGCATTCGGGGACCTGTCGAATACCTTGCACTTCCTCCAGAACCACCCCGACGCCCTGCAGGATCTGATTGCCATGAGTCTGCTCAACGCCGTTGGTCAAATCTTCATTTACCAGACGATCACGCTCTTTGGCACCCTGACGCTCACCGCCATGACGCTGGTGCGCAAGGCTGGCAGTGTGCTGCTGTCTATTTTTGTGAATGGTCACTCTGTGTCTCCACCTCAGTGGGCGGCACTGGGACTCGTGATGGTCAGTGTGGTCTTTGAAGCCCACGTGAACATTACCGAAACGGCAGAGAAGCGTAAGCGGCAGCAGCAAGCGTCGCAGCGTCGTCACGCCAAGACAGAGTAACTGGGTGCCGTCACTTCAGAAAACGGCTTGTGGTTTACTTTTATTCGTTTCTCAGCCGATCTTTTCCACTTAGAACCCGCTAACCGTCCACATCTCTTCTCTCCGTTATGTTTAGATCTTTTAGGTCTCCGCAATGGTCATGTATGGCTTTGTCAAGTGTTGTTGACTCCGCGATCACTTCCCTAGACATCTCCCTCGTTGTGCGGATTTCTTCCTCTCTACCCAAAGTGGCGGCTCGTAGCGCATCAAGCTGTAAAGACCGCTACGGCACGCCGCTCGCGCAGTCAGAGAACTGTCACCCATACGTTTGCATATAACATTTCGTTCCAAATGGGTACCTTTGCATATGTGTATACCCATTATATATCTTTACCAACGCTGTCTGTAATACAACATATATTTTTTCAACCTCGTTGTTTCCAAACAATAGAAAAGAAAAACAAGGAGAAGACCTCTATGTCTCCAGTGCGTCAGGCCGCCCCGATAGTGATGTGTCACAAGATTCAGGAATCCTCGCTAGAGAGCTCGTGGTTCCCTCAGGACAGAGAAATAGTATCCAACACACAATGGATCGCGCTTTCAGCGGTGTTCTTTATCAAGAATTCTTACTCAAACGGGTACCCCATCGACCTCCACGTCTTGGATCCCCTTCCGACCATTGCTTTTTGTTTATTTTATTTTTACCATTCCCATCGCAGTAGTACGCAACTGTTTCATCATCTGCCACATTGCTGTCACAGGCCATTCCGCCACTGTCAATACCTTTCGCCAATCAGCTTCACCCTTCTCGTCGAAGAATCGCTCTCCGGTTCTGCCATTGATGAGTTCCTTTGCCTCGCGCATGGCACAGCTGTCAAGCTCGCGGGCGGAGAAAAGCAACCCGGTGCCCGAAGGCTTCGTCCGCTGTCCCTTCAACCCTGCTCATGCGGTTCCACTAGCCGCTCTCGTTACCCACCTGACAACCGTCCACGGTGGCGATGCGCTGAGTGCTGTGCCAGATGCCATGTACTCCCCAGCAACACAGGAGCGACGGAATGCGTATCTGAAGGGAGAACTGTACACTCAGTACGGTCGAGCCTCAGAGGAAAGAAAGCGGGCAAACGTACAGGTCCCGGGGAATTCCGCTCCTCTGACGACTGGGTCGAGTGCGAAGCGAGCACGTGCACCGACCATTGAGATTTCCTCGGACACAACCCGCTCCGAAGATGACTCTGAGGAGTGAGAGTCACACAACAGCGTCAACCAAGGACCCTTCTATGTAGCTGCTCACAGATACAACAACGAAAAAAATATGCGGCCAAACATGGTCGCACCAGCGATACCGCATTTACCCCTCACATCATTAGTGTGAAAGAGATGTCTTCCTCGTTTTGTTTTGGAAGCAGAATGTGCTGCTATCGAGCAGAGCACGGACAAACAGAAAGGATGATGGTCTACCGTCTCCCCAACTTGTGTTGACTTGTTCTCTCCACTCCTGTGACAACACTCCCATGCGTACTTGTGTCATGTTAGGTGCAAATTACCGTTTCCTTTTACCTGTAGATCACCGCTTCTTTTTTTATTTTTGTGGCAGTCCGGGCAACCGTTCACTCGCTCTCTGAGGCCTTCTCCAAGTGTTCTCTCTCTCTCTCTTTCTGCATACCACCGGACCTTGTTGCTTTTCTCCCCCATTGTTTTAAGGCACTCTTTTGTTATTGTTATTTGCTCCATTCTCCCCCTTCCTCATCTTCTCTGTATTTTTTTCTGACAGCGCTTCATCCACCTACTTAGAAGGCTCTCCTTATCACCACGCCCCACCGGAATCATGCGTCGCGGTGACGAAGTCACTGCTAGCGACATGGATGCCCTCCTCGCCGAGCTGCAGGACGCTGGAGGGATCGTCAACGCCGCAGGAAGCGGAGAGCCACTACCGTCTTACAGCCGAACGCAGGCTCGAGGGTCAGCGGGGAGCACCAGCGTGCTGCGTGAGCAACACAACGCGGCGACACGAAATACAGGCGTCCTCAGCCTCCGCCGGAGCTCTGGAGGAAGCGGAGGAGGGCACGGCGTGTCGCGCGGCTCTCTGTCGACGCTAGCAGGGACTCCCAGTGCCGCTTCTTCCACTAACAACAGTGGTGGTGGTGGTGGGTTCTCATCGTACACACCCAACGGATTGACAGACCTTGAGCTCCGCTCCGAGCGGCACACTGCCGCACCGCTGAACATTCGGCTGGCCCCCATTGCGACACCGTCTGGAAAGAAGGCGCCTCCAACAGCTTCCTCTCCGTCGAAGACGGGAAGTGACCTCGCGTCCCCCAACACCCTCCGGACGCCCAAACCTCCAGCGCGGCCCAAGGCCCCTTCTGGGGATCGGAGGGCCAGCCTGGCAAGCACAGGCAGCAACGGGAGCAGCATCGCCGGCACAGCACGTCCCTTGGGTTACGCGCTCGCGCCGTTACCGAGTCTAGGAGACCTACCCCCTCCTTCTTCAGCCCCTCTGTCCGGCACGAACGCAGGGGCCCATCCCTCTGCCCCGCCCCTTCTACCGCGTGACTTTGACTTTCGCAAGAATTATCGACAGTTCCTCGCCCAGGCTGACGCCGCGGATGAGGCCATGCGCCAGCAGGCTGCCCGTGAATTCGGTACAGCCACCCCTGCCGGCGTCGGCCCCAGTGGCGGCAACGGGGAGTGGGATGAAGAGTACCGCGAGGCGAACTTCCTGCCCATCATGTGCGCGCGCTACCTCAACCCCGCTGGCCTCACACCGGCCGCTCGGTGGGGCCACTCTCTTACGGCGATGGGAGGGGCTTCCTCCGCCTCACGGCTCTACATGTTTGGTGGGATGGAATTGCAGGGCGGCGAGAGCAATCGGCTCGTGCAATTTGACACCAGCAGTATCGCCTGGGAGCCCACGCTTGTCCTGCCGTCTTCTCCGAGCAGGAACGCCCTTTCGGCTGGTTTTGGTGTCGCGGGGAACATCTCGAATGCACCGGCACCTCGGTACAACCATGCCGCCTGTGCCTACGAGGACCGCTACCTCATTATCAGCGGCGGCGCTGCCAAAAATGGCTCCGTGGTGTACGGCGACTTGCATATGTTTGACACCGTCACCCACCAGTGGCGCCTCCTGTGGCAGGCCGCGCGTGCTCACAGGAACGAGCCCGCGCCTCGCTTCGGGCACACCATGGTTGTCCGCGACGACCGTCTGTACATCTTTGGCGGGAAAGTGGTGAAAGGAGGTGCTGCGTCCGCTTCCGCGTCTGGGCTGCTTTCTGGTGCAACGAACGGTGCAAACGAAAAGGTGACTACCACTGTGGCGAGTGCAGATATTTACGTCTTCTCTCTGAACAGTCTGCGCTGGAAGAAGCGCATTCATGTGAGTAGCGGCAACAGCAAAAAGCCGCGAACAAGTGACGCAGACAAGGCCCAACCCGAGCAGGAAGCCGATGCGCCGACGGCGACCCCTACCGCGCCTGCCCCTCGTGCTTATCACGCAGCCACGGTCAAGGGCAATGTCATGTACATCAACGGTGGCGCAGATGCCAAAGGGTTCGTCCTCGGAGACACGTGGCAGATAGATCTCTCCAACACCACAGGTCCAGAGGGCGGCTGGAAGTGTCTTCACAGTGGACAGAGCGCCGACGCCATCCCTCGTGAGCGGCACGATTTATTTGCCTGCGGGGAAGCTCTTCTGGTCGTGGGCGGGTGCAGCTCCAGCATGTACAGCTCGAGCATCTCGGGGAAGTTCAACAACTTTGTGTCGGTCCTCCTGGCTGTTGGCGCAGACGCGGGCGCCTGCTGGATCCCGGTGGCGATGGGGAACGTGTCCATTGTGGCGCCAAACAAAAAGAACTTCGCCGCTGCCTTCATGGGGGGCTTCGTCTACGTGTTTGGCGGCATGTGCGGCATGGAGCCAGCGACCAACACCATGATTCGGTTCCTCGCCGCGGACGGCTACGTCGCCGCCGATGCACGAGCGACGGCCCTTGCCAACGATGAGGCCATTCGGGGGCAGATGCGCGAACTCCGGGAGCGGCCGGCGATGCCCCACGACGTGGTGGTGGTGGCAGACATCACTTCTCGAAGCACGGCAGGGAACGCGGATGGTATCCCGGGTGGTTCGATGGACACAGGGCTCTTCTCGGATGGCACCGTCACGCGCGAGGTGAAGCTGCACAAGGTGATCCTGGCGCAGCGGGCGCCAATGCTATGGACTGCGTTACAAGCGTGTCGCTCCGACACCGCCACGGTGCCGCTGTCGGCCTCTGCAGCCGCCATGCGCACGCGTCGTCGCTCCTCCCAGGACGGGGGCCTCGGGGGCTCGACACCAGGCAAGAAGACCTCCGTCGGCGGTGGGGGAGAGAATAAGGAAGCGGAGACTGGTGACACGGTGGATGCCTTCCTACAGGACCACCAGCGGGTGGGCGAGCAGACGCAGAAGACCTCCGGTGGCCCAGGGGGCTCAGGGGTATCTGGACAAATCGTTACGTTTTACACCACAGGAAACAGCCGTGTGCGTGGGCTCACCCACGCGCTGTCCGCGGAAGAACTGTCATGTCTCGCCGACTACCTGTATTGGGGTGGGTTGCCCAGTGCCTTCAAACGCCTTCTACGCGACGAAATCGGGGAAGCCGAGGACGATAATGGAGACACCGGAGAGGCGGCAGCGGAAACCGAGGGCCAGGGAACGTCAACGACACCCACGAAAGGAACCGGAGAGACCGTGGCTGCTTCGCGACAGCACCTTAAGGACGTCCTAGCCACCCTCAAGCAGGCGGCCGATGACTACCAACTGAAGCCCCTCGGCGCTATTATTGACGCCCTCCTCGCAGGCAGCCGCCGCCAGCTCCACAAGGCACAGGAGCGTAGCACGGCGGTGTTGCGAAAAGACATGAAGGCGCTTCTTGAAGGCAGCAGCAGTGGCGCCAGCTGCACCGTGTTGTTTGTCGACCCCCACACCCACCAGCAGTCCGCCCACGCCCTGCACCCGGCCATCCTCATGGAGTCCTCAAGCTTTTTCCTGGAGCTGATGCGGCCCATCTACACAGGGGAGAAGACCTCATTTCAGGTGGCCTCCGTGGCTGCCAAGATCACCGCTGTCAAGGACAACGCGGGGGTCGCCTCCACGGTTTCTGCCAGTCCTTCAGGGCCCGTGCTCCTCTTTAGTGGTGGCGCGACATCCTTGTCGAAGCGAGCTGTTCTCGTCGGTCCCGTCGCCGTCCCGAAGCTCGCCGTTCCCACCATTCTCAACTACCTTTACACGCAAAAATTGGAGGTTGCGAGGGAGTTTGCCCTGGATGTCATGATTGGTGCGCAGCAACTTGGGCTCCCGCTGCTTCAGAGTTACTGTGAAGCCATCGTCGCGCGCGAAGAGGTGAACTACGACACGTGCTGCTCCTTCTATTTTCTCGCGAAGCGCTACAACGGGGCCTTGCTGGAGGAAACGAGTCTTCTCACGGCGGTGTCAGGCTACGCAGAGGTGCGTCACTCGGAGGGCTACCGTAACCTGTCCGACGAGGACCGCAAGAGCATTGATGCTGTGGCAGCGGAACTGGGATCCTCCGCGTGGGTGCCCCCACCGCAGCCCACGAATGAAATCAAAAGTAGCGACGTCTATGCCGCCCGCTGGAACGCCGCCTCTCTCTCGTAAGGGCAATACGAGAGAGAGGCGAGCCTCGTAGAGCACCTACCACCTACTTTGGCGCGAACGAAAGTGTTCCGATAAAGACGGTAGACCTGACAGAGCAACGCCGTGGCCCATGCTTGCATTGGCACACGATTTCCGCTTGTATCTGTCTCGTCTTCCTTCTTCGATGATCTTCGCGTTTATGGGAGCGTTTGGGCTCGTTCGCATGCTCTTTTATCGTTCTGTACCATCATTTTCTTGTTTCTTTTTGCCAAGTACCTTTCCATTCGTGTTTCTGTTTCTTCCATTTACTCACTTTTCGTGCTCCTCTCTTGGGAATTCTCGCTCCACTTGCTCACCGCGCGATGACCGCCATTGTTAGGCGCACGTCCACTCCTCATTTTCCCCCTCCTTTCCTCATATTTGATGTACCTCAACCACTTCATTCTACCGATCCAAAAGTCAAGCGCAGATTCACGCTGACCATCACGTCACCTCTCCCGAAAACAAAAATTTGCACAGTCATTCTTGGCAGGAACAGGACGACCATGAAGTCGACTCCGCGCTCACATACAAGTCCAAAAGAGGGACGGCATTTCCCAATAAACGGCAGCCATGTGGCTGCGTGGGATGCATGACCTACCAACATCATGTGTGGGAAGTCCAACGCGCGTGGGGCATGTCACTCTTGGGCACCTTGCTGGTGGTTAGTATAGGACAGGCGGCCTTTTCACGATTCCCTCCTCTTGCTGTTATTTAATTATTATTATTTTTTCTCACTCCTTCTTTTACTCCCCCCCCCCGGTACGATAAGCCCACTGGTCTCACACAGTTTCTGTGCCGACAGGTTCGCTTGCGAAATCGTTAGCTGCACTTGGGCCTCTGACACTGAGGCACCTGGAACATCCCCAGACGAGAACGGACAGGCTGGTGACGTATTCGTCCGTCACCGCTGGCGCGACAACCGCACCGTTCCGTTCTTCTTTCGCTGACTTAGTCCTCGCACCTCCCATCGAGTGCTGTATTCCCTCCACCTTCTCTTCAGGTTGGACCCATGTACCGAGCGTGCCGCCCACTCCGTGAGCTGCCCACGGGTATCAACATTGGCCGCGCCAAGCTCGCGCAGCAGTTTGCTAGCATGGATGGCTGGCAATCGCAGCAAGACAGCCGCTTCGACGAATACGTCAAGGCAAAGCGTCAGAAGGAGTACTTCGACGCGTTTGACCAACGTGTGGAGCGTGCCTACCGCAGTGCTGCCAAGATGCACAAGACAGAGATTGTCAATAGCTACAAGCGCAAGCTCACGTCCAGAAACGAAAAGTTCACGGCGCAGACCATGCTCGACATGAAAGCTGCCGTTGAGGAACGGCTTCGGTGGTTGCGAGATGTGTGGTCACAGGTGGACGCGGACTACCGAAGCCAAGACCCCGTGCGTGAAGAGGCCGCTGCAAAGGAAATCTCTGCGGCCCTGCAAGGCGAGCCAGGGGATTACATGAAGTGGCTGTACGAGAAGAAGTACGAGGAACGCTTCATGGGGCCAAAACAAAAGGCCGAACTCGCGGCAGAGCTCGAAGGCGCCGAGCTCCCTGATGTCTCCGAGGACGAGGTGAACCGCTACCACAGCCTGGCCGTTGACATGATGTCGGTGGAGCGCGAAGTAAAGGCCAAGTACGGTATCGCTGGCCAGCAGCACTGGGCCGAACTGCAGGCTGCCAAGGACGCCATGTACGAAGAGAAGCTTGACCGTGCCGCGCAGATCTACCAGGAGCTCCTCAAGCAAAGCGACAACTACGAAGAGAGCCGACGCACAGCGTTGTTGCGTAGCAACGTCGAACGCGTCCACCAGGCGCAGGTGCGCTTCACGGCCGCGATGGAGCTCGAGAACGCACGTGATAAGCTCATCGAAGCCCACCAGGCCATGGAAGAGGAGCGAAAACGAACCGAAAAGGCGCAGCGTATCGCTCTCCTGAAGGAGGCTGCAGATCTCAAAGTCAAGGGGGCGACGAGCGAGGAGGTGAAGGCGGTCATGCGCGAGCGTCAACTTGCTGCACACGCGCAGCGGCAGGCCGAGTACCAGCTGCGTGAGCAGGAAATGATTCAAGCGAAGAAGGCCAAATACATGGAGCTGATTGAGAAGTTCAAATCCGATGTTGAGGAGCGCGAAGGACGCGAGCTGCTCGGTGCCCGTGGTGCTTCCATGTCTAGGTTTGGGTGGGGAGACGAAGGAGGAGAACTGCAGCCTCAGCGTGGGACGAGCAAGACCCCATCCAGGTCGGTAAACGCGTTTGGGTTTGCAGAGGAAGATCGCTTGGAGAGAGGGGACGGGCAGGAAGGCGAGATGGATAACTTGATGGCACCGTCTGCGTCTCCCTCTACGGGGGCAACAAGGTCGAGCATCGATTTTAATGCAGAGGCTCGCGCCACCGGTGCCACGTCCTCACCCGCGCAGGCCCACCGAACAAGCCCACACGTGCGTAGCAAGCACACACTGTGGAAAGACATCTCCTCCGACACCTACGAGGACCCCTTTCACACCATCCACCAAGCCCGTCTGGACGCCGAGAAGACCTACGACCCTGCCTATGCCAAGTTCTTCCCCATGAACACGGTGCAAGGCAAGAAGTACAGCCGACAGGGCATGGGTGAGATGGCGGCGGGTAACGCCATGGACAACCAGATCATGCAGCGCGCCAACATGAACGTGGAGCAGTACAATTGGGGCGTGCGGGGCCACACGGTGTTTGACACGGACGGCGACGGCTCTACCAACTACTTCTTCAATGGCGGCTGGCACGTGCAGGATAAGGAAACGGGGGACATTGACTTTCGGTATGAGAAGAAGAAGGGCGGTCCCATTTTTCGCGGGCCAAGGCTCTACACTCGCGGTGCCGAGCGTGAGTCTCGGGATCCAGGCGAGCGTACCATGGATCCGATGCCACACAACGCAGACGCCCCGTGGAATCTGCGCGCGGCCGCTGCACGGATGGGCCCACGTCCATCGAGGCAGCAGCAGCAGCCACAAGGGCAGGCCCCTCGTCGTGTCGTGCGTCTCAACCGCATGCAGAGCGTTCCTGCTGCTCCATTCGCACCCACAAAAGCCGTTCCACCACCGCAGGCAGGCCTGGACTGGCGCTCCGCGTGAGAGAAACAATGGAACTGTTTCTTTTTCTTTCTGCGTTCCCCTTGTTCTGCGTGAGCGCAGTTGAATGAAGATGCCTCCGAAAGCGCCAACAGATGACGACGATATCATGTCCCCTGTGTCTTACCCTTAGAAGCTCCCTTTGGTTTAGTTTTTCTCACCAAATGACTCCCGGTGGGCTGCCTCCCACCCGTGTCGGTTGCTGACGTGTTGCAAATGCTGATGAACACAACGTACACGTCTTCGTATCACAGAGCATATTTCATTTTTAAGCACTCAAAGTGCAGCGTATTTAACTCAAAACAAGAAAGGAGCCTCTCTGCCTCTTCGGACGGGAAGGATTAGTATCGAAGTAAAGCACATGGTGTCACAAGCCGTATATCAATTTAAAACGGTGTCGGGAAGGTCACACACATGGCGGTGCATTTTGGTCTTCTGCTGAGTGCACTCTATAAAAGTCCTGCGAACGCATTTAAGCGTGCACTCGGGCACCACGCCATCACGCAACCGGCCATGATGACCTCCTTCTCTCGCCGCCTAACACCGTTGTCTCTCTGATATCCCCCCTCTCCCCTGAACCTCTCGCCCGCACGCTCACCCCAAACGCAGTACTATTTAGGTCGTATTTGTGTTCACTAATTTCATTGCTTTGCGTTGTTGTGGTTATTGCTCCTGCTGTTAGTTTTCTATTTTCAACTCTTACTCTTTTTCTCTCTCTCTTTTTCAGCCTGTGTGCGTTTTCGCGCAAATTTTTAGAGCCACGCACGCCTGCACCGTCGTTAGATTTCGTTCACTTCCCAGCGGCCCATTTCTCTTTCGGTTTACAAATAAGTGAACCGCGCGGTCCATTCACCCTCCTTTTGCCAAACCCCAACACGAAAAAAAAAAAGACTACGAGCCCCTGGGCAACTTGTATTCCCTTTTTTTTTTTAAGTTTCTTGCGTTATTGACTTCTGCCTCATTTACTTGACACACTCAAGCGCCCGCCGTCTAAGAGGAGTCCTTCAAAACTCAAATTCGACCGTTAACACCCTCTCCTGTGACCTTTTCGCTTGTTTGAAACTGCATTCATCCCCCATTGGTTATCCCTACGCGGCATCGCCTCTCCCTCAGTGTCTACGTGTGTGCCTGTTTGTGTTATTTCGTCTGCGTTTGCTGCCAACGCCACTTCTCTCTTACTACTGCGTTGACGTGACGCCGCCACCGTGTGCTCAGAGAAGGTAGAGGTATTTCCGTTCTTACGTCAGTATTTTGAGCCTCGTCTCTTTGCTCCTGGGTGCGTTTTATTATTGCTGTTTGACCATTCATGCCGGCGTCGCGTTCGCGAGTCCCTGCGGCACACGTTGCCCCGCCCGGGAAGACCTCACGCACAGGCGCACAGCCGACGCCACCGCCACCTGCCCAGTCTCCTCGGTGGAACGTGGAGAGAGAGGAGCTCGGCGTGGGTCACACCGGCAACGGAGGTCCGTCTCCGCGGGCACAGGCGGCGAATGGACGCTCCCCTCCGGAGAAGGTTGTCGCGGTGTGCGAGGTGGATGTCGCGGAAGGCTCTGAAGATGGTGCCTTGAATTCTGCCAACAAAACGTACCAGCCCCTGGACCCGTCCATGCCCGTTGACTCGGCGCTCCTGTACCGCAACCTCTGGTTGTTTATTTGGCTCAAGGCCGTCGGCTCCTATGACTCGGGTGCCTTCTCCGCTGCCGTCGGTACCACCGATGGTATTAGCGACAGCTGGGGACTCTCGTACATCCAGCAAGGCACGCTCACGTCGAGCGTGTTTCTCGGCAACATCATTGGCTGCCCACTCGCCGGCCATCTCTTCTCCCAGTACAGCGAAAAACACGTCTTGAACGCCTCCCTGGTGGTGCACACCGTCTTCACGTTTCTTTTTGCTAGCTTCCCTAGCTACTACGTGGCCCTCTTCAACCGCTTCTTTATCGGCTTATCGCTCGCCTTTATCGTGGTGTACACGCCTGTCTGGGTCGACGCCTTCGCTCCCAAGGACCGACAGAGCGTCTGGATGGCGTCCCATAACTCGGGTGTGCCACTGGGTATCATGCTGGGGTACTTGGCGGCCCTCTTCTTCACAGGCTACACGTCCGTTAGCTGGGAGTGGGCCTTCTACGTCAAGTGCGTTCTCATGCTCCCGACGATAGCCTACGTCGCCAAGGTCGACACCCGGTCGATTAATACGCTAGACCGTGGAAGGAAGGCTCATGATACGGAGGCTGGGGAGGACACCGTGGCGGGGACCTCTCCCGAGAACGCAGCCAGTGCAGAGCCACCTTCTCGTTCCCTTCTTGTGGTGATCAAGGCCAAGGCCATGTCTATCTGGGCGGTCACCAAACCGCTCCTCGGCAACCCGGTGTACATGTGCTCTGTCCTTGCCATGTGCAGCCTGTACTTTGTGGCGACGGGGCTGCAAAACTATGTGACGGAGTACTTGCTCAATGAACCCTTCAACGCTTCGACGAACACCCTCATGGCCGGCTTTGGCGCCTCGGTGGTGTCTGCTCCGGTGTGCGGTGTTATTGCCGGTGGCCTGCTGCTCGACAAGTTCGGTGGCTATCAGGGCAACTTGCTGCGCGTGGCCTGCTTTGCGCTTGTCTGGGGCACCCTCGCCGCGATCTTCTCTGTGGTTTGCATCTTTGTGGAGACGACGTTCACGTTCTTGCTGGTCATGTCCGTCGTGCTCTTCTGTGGCGGGGCGATCATCCCACCAGGGGCCGGTCTTACCATGTCCTCGCTGCCGGACCACCTCCGATCGTTTGGCGCAGCCTTTTCACAGTTTCTCTACAACACGCTAGGGAACTTCAGCGGCCCTCTTGTCTGCAGCTTCGTCGCGGAGAAGACGGGCAAGCTCAAGTACGGCATTTACACGCTGCTCCTGTCCAGTGGGATCGGTCTCATTCCCATGAGCATTATTCTCTTTGTCGCTCTGAAGCAGGCCAAGAACCCGCAACCGCCATTCGGCGGGAGACCGCATGGTGGATCTGGGCAACACGGGAACGCAGAAGTTGTGGTTATTGAGGACGGCGACGACTCGAGCCTCAATGAAACCGCAAATGGACCGCACGCGCGTCATGGGGATGATGGGGACGTGGAAATGACAGAACGCGAGGCAATGGAGGAGTTCGGTCATAGCCCCGGCTCTCTGAACCGGCCCATTGTGGTGCGACCCATGTCTCATTGCCAATCGCCCCCACACGACGGCAACGGCGAGGCCATGGTGCCCGAATCTATCATGAACCTACATCGCCGCCAGCGGAGTCTCGTAGCCGCCGAGGGGAGCGCGTGCGGCAATGGTTGTGCAGGTGGCGACGCTATCGAGGAACAGGAAGAAGAGGAGGAGGAATGGCTTCCTGCACCGCCCGGAGATGCCAACGCAGACGCCGTACTGGGCGGCAGTCCAACACCGTCACCCGACCGCGACACGCTCGTGAGCGAGGGCGGAAACGGTTCACGCGAGCAGCGCTACACGCCGCTAGCGATGCAGCTTCCCCAGACACTGCCACTGGGCCCGTCACCACAACCAGCCGCCAGCGAGACACACGCCGCCAGCGGTTCCCCAGGGGATGTAAAGCATCCCGTGGTGTCCGTCGTGCGCTCCGTCGCGGGGACCACGACGGCCGACACACCAGGCGCCACTGCAACAGACCTCTCCGGTACCGCAGAGGACCGTGAGCACGGCGTCGACGATGATGAGGAAGAGGGTGCTGGGGAAGAAAGCCGTAGCGATAGGTTGGCAGACGAGACGGAACGTAGCCCGCACATGTTGTCGCACTGCAGTGCGAGTGCCCGCCCGCCTACGTTCACCCTTGGCCATCCGACAACCGATGGCTTCGAGAGCCGACAGCTGTCCGACGTGGATGTGCGGGGTAGTGCGTCTTTTGGACTATCCCGGCCCCCCGCATTGCCGCCGCGTCAGTCATCCGCAGAGTCCGTCGGCGAGCGGTACTCTGTGATGGTGGACGCCCCCTCATCGGCCCGGCACGTGAGTCCAAGTCTGTCCCACACCAACGTCTCTTCACTCCCCTCCACTCCGAAACTCTCGGCCCACGTGACGCCTGCGACCGTGTCCCCTGCGTCCATCCGGTTGCAACACCGGCAACACTTGAAAGACAAAACTTCTCGATCCCACAATGCATCTTTTCGCAACCGTGCCTCATCAGAACTCGGTCCTTCGCAACTCCCACGCTCCCCGGAAGTGTCGCGGCTGTCGCATAGCTCGGTTGCGATGGCAGCAGCCATGGAGCAAGCACGCGAAGAAGAAACGTTTATTCGCCTGGAAGCGGACGCTGCCAATGCCTTTTCGATCCCGAACCAGCACATGTTCGGCCTGGACCTGGTGCGCTCCTGGCTGCACACTCAAACCAAGGATCGAGCCGCACCGCATAACAGCAACTTTCCTAGCCGCCTTGAAACGGCAGGGTGGCCAGAAGGTGATCGGGTCGGTGCTGTTCACGAAGCTGCTGGGTACGGTGCCAAAACATCCTCTGCACCGCCGATCCACCGGTGGCAGCCCATAGCGCCAGCTCACGCACCACAGACGCCCCCACCAGAGCGTCAACGCTCCGCTCCTTCATTCCCTCTGGCAGAGGAGGCTCGGCGTTCGCCGGCGACTCTGTCGATGCCATCGATGACCGTTGTTTCGCCGTCGTATACTTCAAAATAAACACATTCCGGAAAAGTCCGAAATGGAGTACCTCCTACGCGTCATGCGATGTCAAATCTTATTTTTGCTGTGATGATCTTTCCATTCCTCTCGATCCGCCTATCTTGTTTTTCGCCACGAGCGTGCGTTTGCTTGTGCTTGCCAAACGCATTTGTATTCACCTTGTTGCACGAGCATTGCCAAAAGATGTAGTGTGTAACGCCTGCACGCATAAACTTTTAAAGAAATGTGACTTCCCTTTTCCTTTATTCATTTGCCTTCTTTATGTGCGAACCCTACACCTGTTGTAACTCTGATATATCTGTGCTTGATTCGTCTCTGTAGAGGCTCACTTTTTAATGAGCGACTCGAGGGCGGGAGGGGGCGCAGGGCAGACGGAGCTGCACGCCTCATCTCCGAATCACAGATGATCTTGGCGGACCATTTTACGACGACTCCCCTCTCCCTGTGTATATGCAAATAAGCGCTGCACCTCGTTTCTTTCTCCACTCTGACGATTCGGTATATATTGGGCAATTAGGATGCTATCTGAGGATCCTTGCAACCCGTCTCCGCACCGTGTGCGTATGGCCCTCTCTTCCCCTGCTCCCTGTCGCCTCCTTGTTCGCTAGTTTTGTTTGCATCAACGGTCTAACCATCGAGTCAACGCGTCACGAAGAAAAGAAACGTGAAAAACTGCAATGTTACACTCTCTACCATGGGAGCCCGGGAGCCTTCTATCGCGCTCTCATGAACTAACAGAATTTCCACAAAATGTTTGGACAATTGGTGGATGAACGTGGTGACATGGTTTCCTTTTCGTCTGCAAAGAACGAATGCCGTGCAGAAATCATCTGATGTGCCCTTCTGTCACATGGCGGATCGGTGCTCTGGGCCAGCACGGTGGAGCTCCGGTCCGTCTGTTGTATCACTGATACGAAAATGCTACGCACCCAATTCACATCACGTGGTTCTCCGCTCTTCTATTTACCACGTCATTCGTGAACCACATTATACACGTACACCTTGTGACGTACGACACGAGACAAGAATAAACTCGATTCCCCCAAGGCAATTGTCTAGATAGCTTCTGCAAAGGCGTGCTCCTCGTCCAAAGAAAAAAACGACAATAAACTGTGATTCCACTGCATCCCTTATGGCGACGGTCTCCCCCAGCGAACACGGCGGCACCCTGCTCACCTTCCTCCAGCAGCTGCGTGGCACGCTTGTGGAGATTGAACTCAAGAACTCCTCCATTGTGTCGGGTGAAATCACCTTTGTTGACGCACAAATGAATACATACCTGCGGCATGCAAAGATCACAGCCAAGGGCAAGAACCCCGTGGAGGCGGAGGAGTACATGGTGCGTGGCAGCAGCATTCGCTACGTCATCATGCCGGAATCCCTCAACACCTACGACGTGCTCAAGAAGGCCGCCGCGGCGTCGGCAAAGCACAAGGGCGCGTGAGTGCGCAATAGGCGAAGATGGAAGCAGTGCTGGGATGGATCTCTTGAAAGCAAACGGCAAAGGGGCATACGAGGGAAGGCCTGGGAGGAGTACCATATCTACGCGGTGGGAGCGTTAAAACAAAAACAAAAATACACGCGGAAGGATTAAACGCGTGGTGTGTGAAAGGGTATCCATGAACGTACGTTAGCGTCACACAACCTTCTACCTTGCCCATTGACTCCTGTGCTCTGTGTTGCGGAACATCAAGATCCAAAGGAAAATAATCACTGCACGTGGACGCTTGCGAGAGCGTTTTGTGGTAACAAATTGTCGCTGTCATTGCTCAGCGTTGTGAACTTCTTCTGTTGTCCTTGTAACTCTTAGAAGAGAAAAAGAAAAAAAGCGATTCTAAATTGAAAGTTTCGCGACGCACTCACGGTACTCTGCGCGGCAGTAGCACACACCGTGTGTCACCGTGCATACTTTTTGTGCTTGTTGAACCGTCGTTGGTGGGGAACCAACTGGCGAAGAGGAAACCAGGAGGTGGTGGAGGACGGAATGACAAATCGTAAATGCCCACCACGCTCTCACTAGGGAAGCGTCCCTTCGCACAAGACACAGCGGAGATTTCAATGTCGCACCCATGCACACTCAGGGAAGGGAGCCTGGGGCAAGGCGGTCCGAATGAGGGTGATGATTGTACTGTCCACTGTCGTGTAATCACTGACCTCGTGTGAGACTCGTTTCAGTATGAGTGCGAAGGAATTGTGCCACTATTTTTTTTCTCTCGCCTCTACCCTTTTGTGTGCGCTCACTGATAGTCGCACATCTGCGCACATATCCACTGCTGTCAACGGACAGACTCGTTGATTCCTTGGCTTCCTTTATTGCTCTTTTTTTGTTGTTGTTGGCGCGTGCCTGCCATTACCTCTGTACCTCTACATCCATTAGAATTCTCAGGAGACCACTTAAGTGGGACCGTATATACAGAAAGGCATGCAATCGTCTTCTTTCACCCGTCCGCAAGAGAACCGGACGAACTTCCTGCGCAGCCTGCAACACCGTATGCGAGAGCGAGAGGCGGCCGCCGCGGCGTCCGACGTCACTTCCACAGGCGCGACGGCTCCCCCCGGCGCACGTGTGACGACGACCATTGCATGCTATCCCAGTGGGTCCCCTGTGCCACTTCCCCTCGGATCCACTGCGCGTGAAGCGGCCACACCCATTTATACCGCGGTCGCGAGAACCAAGGTGCAGCAACGCACCACGACCCACCACGTCGACTGCTGCTCGTGTCATCACGAGCTTCCCTGCTGTGAATGCTGCTGTACCTGCGCTGGTGGTGCTTGCCGCGATGAGAAGCACCGTGACGAGCACCATGGAGCGGAGGACCCACAGCAGCTTCCGTCTCCTCGACAGTCACCCGCTGCAGGAGCGACACCAGCGCGTACCCCTGAAGAGTGGAACGCCTATTACGCACGTCTCGCACGACTGGCGCGCGGGAAAGAGATTGACATCACTGCCCCGTCCTCTTCAATGGTCGCCTCATCCCATCACGAGACACATCATTCCTCAAAGTGTCAGTGTAGCGCTTGTCATCATTGCGGGCACCACTGCTTACCTCGCATGTGCTCGTGCGATGCTGGATCGCGGTGTCGTCGCTGCCGTTCGAAGAAGCGGCCCGTCTCCGTATCCAAGGACAAGAAACATACCAAGACCAAGTCTGGTAGCTGTCACAGCACACCAACCCCTGAGAAGGAGGCGTCTTCCAACGCAGCGTCGGCAGCACCCCCCACCGCGTCCACTCCGTCAAGTAACTTGTTCGTATTTCGGCCTTTCAGTAACCAAGATGCGCTCGACCGCATCACGGCCAAGTATGCCTTGAAGGCCTTGGAGGAGAAGCAGGCAGAGCTCAAAGCGGAAGCCGAGGCCAGGGCTAAGCAGGAAGAGGAAGTCAAAAAAGCAGCCGATGCCGCTAAGGCGGCCGAGGAAGAGGAGAAAAAGAAGCAGCAGACGCCGACTGTCATTGTGCAATGTGGCTGTGGTGGCAATTCCAGCGGCGGCGGGGCTGGTACGGTGAGCACGACTACTACGGCAACCACAGGGTTAGCAGCACCAACGAGCTCGGTCCCACCTCCACCTCTTGTCACCGTGCCGCCACCACCGCCCACTGTGAGCGTGCCACCTCCCCCTCCGCCAAGCGTGTCGGTGCCACCTCCGCCGCCGACGGTCAGCGTACCCCCACCTCCTCCTCCTGTGGTTTCGGCTCCACCACCACCGCCGCCGCCCGCATCCGTTCCCCCACCGCCACCCGCGGTCACTGTGCCCCCTCCACCCCCGCCTCCCTCTGCGTCTGTACCTCCACCATTGCCGACGCCTGCAACTTCTGTTCCTACTCCACCAGCACCGACGCCTGCGGCCACCACAAAACCAAACACCACTGAAGCGTCACAGGACGCTAAATCAAGCGCAGAAGGCGTTAACCTCACCCTGCTGGAGCGCGCCAACCGTTACGTGCAGTCCTTGGAGGAGGAGGTAACCCACCGTGGGCGTCATCTGAACCTCACCGCACACCAGCTGGCCGAAGAGGAGACCCGCGCCACAGCCTTGCGCCACGACCGCGACGCCCTGCTCGCCCTCAGTCGAAAGCTGAAGCGGGATAACGAGTCCCTGCAGGCGATGATGGGGCGGCTCCGAGATACTAACGCACGAGACTACCCAGAGCACCACATGGCCGACAGAACTTTCGAAGAAAAACCATCCACGAAGCGGCCCGCGGGCATGAATGATAGTGCGGAGGTCAACACATCCATTTCCGTTGATTTGTCCCGGCTGCCGAGCGCTGTCCGGGAGGCGTACGCCACGGAAAGTCCACGCCCCACAACGCACACACCTCCACGACCTGCAGAACCACCTGCTTCGCCGCAGACTGTGCCGTCCCCCGCGCCGGAGGTCACCAAGGATCCCGCGCCTCAACAGCCCTCACCCGCAAGCACGTCAGAAGCGGAGCGGGCGGTCATGCGGCACCTGCTGCTGTCGCAATCCGCCGCTGCGAAGGCAGCTGCGAGCTCTGCACCTCCACCACCACCTACAGCTCCGACGGAGGCGGCTACGACCTCTGGTGAATCACCCAACGTGCCACTGTCGAACCTCCAGCAGCACTACGCGAGCTCTCGTATTGGAGATCTGGAGCGGTACGTGCACCACTTGTTAGAGGAAGCACGTACGGGTGCGTCGCGACTTCAGCAACAGCAACAGCAGCAACAACAACAACACCAGCAGCAGCAGCAACACGAATATTACCACCAGCAGGTGCACGCAACTCAGAATTACGGAAACCCTCCTTCCGCTGCGACGACGAGCCAATGGAACCAGCCGTCGGTGCCACCATACACCGGCACCGTTCCGTTCGCCTCTGTCGTGCAAGGACGACAGCACGGTCTGGCAGCGGGAGGCAGTGCCACTGCAACGGCACCCATCGCAGCGGCGCAGCCTTCCCCTCACGAGTCAGCGCGTCGTGCAGAGCTTGAGCGCCTGCGGCAGGACGTGGCATCAGAGGGCCAGCGTATGACGGCAGAGGCCCAGCGCTGGCGGGCCTACCTTCAGCAGCAACAGCAGCACGAAGCGTCCCAGCGAGTCACAGAGACGACGCGTACGGCGTTGACGGCGGCCTCAACGACTGCAGGTGCGACCAATACGTTGACCCGCTAACGATGGGTGCCTCTTTTTTTTTCTTTGTTGCCTTTGAACTCCGTCTCACTTGTATCACTTCAGTTTTCCTCTATGTCCGTTGAATATATTTTCGGGTGGGTCATCTGTGTCTTTGCTGATCCCTGTGACATCAACCTGAGGTCACATTGTCGCTTTATCCTCAAGCTGAACCGCTGTCTCATAGATGCCGCTGTCTTTCTGGTACGAAAGGAGCGTCTCTTTTTTTTTCTCTCACCTCACTCCTTCTCGCACGCACACTCTTTCGCTGGTTGACATGTCTGTTTCTGTCTCTTCTTTGCTGTTGCTCTCACCCACTTCCGCCTAATTTCTGTTCCTCGCATTCCCGACGGAGAGGCGTGTTGCAAATAGAATTCCTCTTTCATCTGTACTTCTTCGTCCTGTTACTAGATCAACGGAAACGTGAAAAACATAGCCAGTGGGACAGCTCCGCCGTAGGTGCATCCAACCCATTCCGTAGAGGTTTTCAACACACAATGTGTGTCGTCATACGATACCCTCGAATTTGGGGTGGAAAGGGTAGCAAGCAGTCATAGAATGTGTCTACTCGATGCCCGGTGCACACCCAGATGCTTCAGAACTGGAAGATATCACGGAGTTCGCACAACTGTTTCTTCGCGTCTTTCTTTCCCTCTGCGCTTCCTGTCGCCAAACGTGAGAAATCACTCTTGAAGGTTTTTTCGCACAGTATTCTCTGCTTCAGCCGGGACGGGCCACACAGAGTGCATCCTTCGTACGCCTATAGCTAATGTGGTTCTCCAGAAAAGATAGCAGCGGTGCCCCCAGTAAGGCAGCAGCCAAGGAGGCGGCACCCATTCCTGCAGACGACGGACAGGCAAAAGCCAGTGCCGATGACGAACTCGCTCGCATCATTGCTGGCGCCCCCAACGATGACGCACGGATTGCCGACACAAAGAAATTCATTGGCAGCAACACTCGCCACACGTACGTGGATGGTGCACTCGGCATAGCCGCCTACACCTTCTCTGGTCTGCAGCACGTTCACGGTCAGAGTACCGCGCTCACACTGCTCTCGATGTGGGCAGCGGGCACAACGTTTTTGGTAAATGCAGCGATGCGAAAGGTGCTGACAGAGGCGTCCCTTGCCTCGATCGAAGCCCCAGACGCAGCATCGCCCACCCCTCCCACCACGGGAGAAAACCATTCGGACACGACCACAAAGACCATTCACCAAAAGGAGCAGAAGAACAGCAAGTCTGTCACCGTGGCACAAGATATCGACTCCACCGGTTCCACATCGCCATCGCAGAGTAGCGCAGCACACCGCGACGTGCAGGCCAAGAATCAGCTGCGCAGCATAGCGTCAGCGGCGGACTTTGACCTGCAGCGACGAAATGTGTTCCAGCTGGATGCGGTCGGCTCGTGGATTTGGATGCTGGCCTCGCTGCAGCAGTTTCGCATTCACAAGCGCCTCAAGTGGTGCGGGTACAGCAGCTGGATGGGCCTTGGCTGTGCAGTGTACTACACGTTCCGGCATATGTATAACGTGTTGGTGATGTAGGCGTGCACTCCTGCGTTTTTGGCGCCTCACATCCTACGGCACTCTGTTCCTTCACTTCGGGTTCCGAGCTATTGCGGTACGCCGAATGAAGGAACAGGTACGAAGGTGTTGTTGATCCTTCTGATGTTTTTGGTTTTCATTGGAGGCAGCAGTGCACATTCGCCGCTGCGTTCTCGCTACTGTTCATCATCACAGAAGACACCTTGGTATAATCTCCCTTAAAAGCAAGCACTGATGTCATTGTTGTCATGCGACTAGTTCAGCACATTCAAAGTCTAGAAGGGATGGTGTCCCCATCTTGTCAGGAGAACATTTCGGCCAAGAGCGCTGGAATCCGGGAAGTCAAACGAAACATTTCGCTGCTTATCCTTCTGTCGTTATACGGTGCGACAACGGTAACGCAATACTCCCACCTACCATGTACCACTGGATGCCGCCGCCTCCCCTGCAGGAAGAGACATTCCTCACCTCCATCGCTTTGTGATGGCATGCTAAGCGCTGTGAAGCCAATGTTCGTTGCCCTCTCTCAACATGTATCTTTTCTCGTTTCTCCCACCTTCACACAACTTGACCTTCTGTAAATGCTCGTTTCTCTCTCTCTCTCTCCCTTCTCCTCCCTTCCCACTTCGCAAACAGGAACGGTATTCATCGTTTTTGTTGATTGTGTTAGTTTGTTATTTGGCGCTGTTGATCCCTCTACAGCTTTTCTGTGCTGTTATCGCTTTGACTCTCCTCTTCGTCTTTTCCGTGTACACTTCGCCCCACAAGGCTTCTGAACCCCTCTCCTCCTTCTTCCTTTATAGACGGTCCTACTGGCCGCTTCCTTTCCCTCTTCATAGTTTCTCGCGAATCCGTGCATAGGCGCATTCGAGGATGTTTCGCACCACAAACGACAATGGTCGAGTGGACGCTCAGCAGAATCGCGAGGCCATTACCCTGGCCGAGTTGAAGAAGCAACTCGGATACTCTACCACCGCGGCGACACAGGCGAGCGGCTTCACAGAGGCAACGATAGAAGCATTTCTCCTTCGCTTCCTGCGGGCAAAGCGCCTGTCCACGTCAGAGGCCATCGCGAAACTCAAGCGCCGGCGTGCATTTGAAACGACGCTCCCCACCATCACCATCACACCGGCCGTCATCTCCGTCCTGCGCAGCGGCGCCTTCAGCCTTCTTGGCAACGACAACAAGGGACGGCCGATTCTTTTCCTCAACCTCAAGGACTTCTCCCTGCCCCCGATGGAGGTGGACGAGGCTCAGCGCATCCTCATTGTGCTGCTCGAATTTATGCAGTCCAAGTGCATGGCAGCGGGCAACAATGGCGGCGGTGCCAACGCCAAGGCGAAGGGCGGTGCAGCAGACACTGGGAGCAACTCCGGGCTTTTTCAACAGCAGAGCTTTGTCTTGCTGGTTGACGAAGAGGCCGCGCCGTGGTCTGTGCATTTACCGCTTCTTCGCAAGGCAGGGGCGCTCTACTCCATTTACGCAAAGTACTTCCCTGGTTTGATTGACCTCATATTGATCGCCGAAGCCGCCTTCGAGGTGCGCCAAGGCATTCAGGCAGCGCTTGCGGGCAGCAGCTCTGAGACAAGCCGGACTGTCATGATGGTGCAGCGCAGCGACCTTCTTCGCTACATGTCCGAGGATGTGCTCCCCGCCTGTCTCGGTGGCAAACTGCAGACAAACGGGAACGCCCTGAACTTTGCCGAGGCTGTGCTTCGCCACTGGTACACGGTCACCTCCTTTATTCAACTGGAGAACAACACCCCAAATGCCAACGGTGGTGCCTCGCGCCCTCTGTACGTTCCCACCCCGTTGATTAGCAGCTCCGCGCAGTTTATCTCGCTACAAAAAGCAGCGTCCATGGCGGCAGCAGCGGTAAGCACCAAAGCCGGGGCCAAGCAGCGCCCCGGCGAAAACAAT
The DNA here is from genome assembly GCA_030849835.1 of Herpetomonas samuelpessoai. Classification (NCBI taxonomy): domain Eukaryota; phylum Euglenozoa; class Kinetoplastea; order Trypanosomatida; family Trypanosomatidae; genus Herpetomonas; species Herpetomonas samuelpessoai. Next base: position 51,485 of record JASAOC010002112.1, on the reverse strand, counting down.
GACGACCCTCTCACGGCAGAGGCCTCTGGCGAGCACGCGCGGCGGGGCTCCAGCTCCCTGTTCAGTCTCCTCACCAACACACTCTTCCCTCAGGCCAACGCCGCCGCGGCGCAGGAAGTGGGAAATGATCTGACGTCCCAAACCTCCAACTCACATTACCTGGGCCGAGGCGCCGCGGAGGATGGCATGTGCTCCGAGCTTAGCGCGGACGACGTCACGTTAGACGAAACGGACGGGGGGAGCCAACGCGCCTCTCGCGTGCAGCGCGCCGATAGCACGTCCGTCCGAGGCCCTCTTCCTGGCAATATCCGCCCCTTGGACGTGGAGGAGAGCGCCAAGGTACGGGAGAACCCGACCTACGCGATTGAAACACTTGAAAGGGAGCGTGCGATGCGCGTCGAAGCGGAGCAGAAGCTCAAAATCGCCGAGCTCGGCGTCTCGCTCGACCCTCGGAACCTCTCCACGGTGGAGAAGCGGCTCGCCGGCATTCACGCGGAGGTGAATGTCCTGGTGGCCGACATTGTCATTCGCGCACGTGCCTCCCGCGAGAAAGGCTCTGAAGCGACCGTTTCGCAGCTGCTCGATCTGACACTCACAGCCCTCGAGACCGCGACCGCCTCCGCGGAAGAAGTCCCTGCCATGTCAATGGCTGTCCCGCAACAACGCGAGCCGGAAAGCTCCAGCTGCTGCTCTGTCATGTAGAAGTGTGCGGAGGGAGGATGTTCTCTGTGTTCTTCCTGTTCCCCTCCTCCTTTTGTTTTTCTTCTTTACTGGCCTGTAACATTCCCTCGATGATATCTAACTTTTCTTCTTCTTTTGTGTGCGACATGGTTTCTATGGACGGTGCACAGAAACATGGTTAGGTGACCTCCAAGTCTCAGTAGGTCCTATTCAATCGTTGTTGTTCCGTGTTGTTGTTGTTGCATCGCCTGGGGATACCAGGCGCATGGGCAGTGTCGCGACGCGTGGTCGACTCCACCTTTCCTTATTGCTCTTTTCTATCCTCTCCCTCGTTTCGCTTACAGGCCCACAGATTCCGTCTGTGTGTGTAAGACTTCTTATCTTAGTTTGCTTCTGGAGCTCTGTCGTTCGCTGCGGACATGCTCTCTGTGTGATCCTTCACGTCGCTGGGCCGCCTGTGTCCATGTACCCCACCCATGACCTCTTCTGTCCGATCCACATGGGCAAGGTGTTACCGTTCCTGTGCTCTATCTGTTCCGGTAACCGAAACAAGGAATAGGTTATTTTTAAAAAGAAGTGCAACGAGACGAAGTCGTTCGAGGTTCACAAGACGGTGAGGGTTATATCATCAAGGGAGAACTCGCCGCCATGATGAGACCTCATCGGTAACATCAGAACTGTCAGGTAGCGTCCTCCTGAGTGGCAAGCAGTGACACCTTTGTCATCTGTTTCATTGCATTCGAAAGCATCCAGTAGCGCTGACCGTGCTGCGTGGCTGGTAGCTTTTTTCGTGCTGCACCACTCCACAGTTAACGCGAGTCAAACAAACGAACGGATGTGGGGAAAAAAAACGAACCTCTCCCTCTCCCCCTCTGAACTCTCCTGGTTCACAGTTACAAAAAAGCTTATTAGTTGTCGTTGCTTTTATTTCCCTACCTTGTTCATTCCAGGGAGGACGTTTTTGACCCTTTCATTGAGCGCATCGCAGACGAGCGTCTTCAGTGGAGGCTCTGCGCCTTGGGATTGTCCCACGAGGGCGTTGCTAAGGGAAGTCCTCTTCCCCTCCCTCCCCCCTCCCACAGCCCTCAGCCCTCTTTGTTTTCCGTCCGCACAAGTTGCTCGTGCCTTGTGAAAAACAAAAAAGTGCGTCACGCGGCACTGTTCTATCATTGCATCTTTTTTGCTTTTTTTTTACGCATCTTTTATCCCTTCGCATTATTGCATGTACGATTGTCCTTACTTTCTTGCTCTGTAACTTAAACAGTCAGTTCCTTCCCCCCACCCTCCCTCTTTCTCCTCACACTGGCTTCGCCTTCTGCCTCTTCTCTCGGTCTACATACACAAAGAAGAACAACAACAATTTTACATTAGTCTCTTCATCGCATCGCGTTCCTCCTATACGTTACTCCTTCCCGTCACACAAACATACAAAACAAAACGTACCGTCACCAAGTCTCCAGGGATCTTGTTTTGCTGCTCCTTCGCAAACCCCATTGAGAGAAGAGCCGATCTCTGAAAGATGATCCCTGTCGCTTTGATCAACACGGTTCTCATTGCCTTCCTCGCTCTTCTCTTTCTGCTCTTTGTCAGCTATGTCTGGCGGATTGTCGACTCCATTGTGTACGGGCTCGCCTTCACCCGACACGACCCCAACACGTTCTTCGCGCCCTTCTATCCACTCCTGACGCGTCCATTCCGCGAACTGGCCTCCCCGCAGTTCGTTGCCTCCTTGGCGATTCTGCGCGGTGAGGTGCCAGACACCCCAACGGACTCCTCCCGCCGAGCATTTTCCCGCGACCGGAGTGAAAAGCGCTGGCAGCTGCTGGAGGCTCAGCAACAACAACAGCAGCAGCAGCAGCAGAGGCAGGCAAGTGACCTGCGACAGGAAACGGAGGCGCGTGAGTCCTCCATCAGGCGGCGCTCTCCGAGGGACTCAGGTCCGGCGACACCATTAGCAGGGCGAGGCACTGCGGGGGACGCAGCGGCCATCCCTGCGGATGCCGTGGGCGGCACGCGTAAGATGTCTGCCTACCTGAATGGGTTTCTCGACGCGCTTCCTAGCACAGGGGATGGCAGCAACGGGGAGAGCGGCTCCACGTCACGCAAGCTCTCCACATCCTCCAAGCGCTCGGGGAATAAGTCGCAGCGAGGCGCCGCACGTGGATCGCGGTCGTCCTCGACGACGAGCAACAAAGGGGAAGAGAAAAGGGGAAAGAAGGAAAAGAAGGGGAAGGGCAAGGCCAACCGGCACGGTGGTCGCTCCCAAAGCCCACTGTCGTCCCCGTCCCTGTCGCCTGAAGAGGTTTCTCTCGATATCCGCGAGGATCCTCAGAACCCAACCCACAGTGCCGCCGCACAGCTGCAAAAGACAAAGAAGAAAAAAATGGGCGTCGCCGTTCTGGGGCTGAACTTGCCGGCGCAGGTCTCCCCACAACCACAGCAGCGCGTTCACATCCACGAAAAGAAGCTCAAAGTTGACGTGGTGCCCAGTCATCACGGCTTCCCGCCACTAGGGGCAGCGAGAAGCACCGCGCAGGACAGCTTTCTCCAGCTACTGAGTGCCTCAGAGTCAACAGACACGCGGATGCTTATGCAACAGGACTCCAGCACGGGTGTTCCGGGTGTACGCCAGCCCTCGGCGAACACCTTGGAAGCGACGTCGTCTCTCACGTCCAACAATGCATCAGCAACCGCTCACGTCGCGTCAAAAGACGAGAATGGGAAGGCAGCAAATAACTCTGCTGTGAACAGTACCTCGCTGGCACCGGGAGCCTCGCCCACCTTTCTTCTTGGCGGCGACGAAGTGGATCAGGTCATGCGTGCGCTCATGGCGAACATGGGCAGCCACCCTTCCCTGTCTACCGGCAACGTCCCTGACAATGAAATGCTGATTGCGGAGGTGGCCGCGAGAGTGGGAGCCGAATACGCCTCCCGTGGGAAAGGACACCTCGGCGCGCAGGAGCGTATGGCGGATGTCTACGTGGCGCTTCTGTTAGAGTCTGTGGCGGCACGTGCGAGTGAGTGGCGGGCCCGGTCGACATCTGATATGGGTGGTGCCCTGCTTTCTTCTTCGAACGCTTCCGGGGAAGGTACAGGGTCTCTCGTAAATGGCCCGCAGGTGCTGTTGCCCCCGGCGCTGCTCCAGAAAGAGGCGGCGCGAACGCAGCTGCCGGACCTCCAGCGTCTCATTCCCCCAGAGCGGCTGCAGGAGTTTCGCGCGCTCGTGCTCGCTCAAATCACGTCGGGCGCTCAGGCAGTGTCACACACAGTACATGAGCGGCTGCGCGCAAAGCATCTGCGTCCGCGTTACACGTCTCTCATCTTTTCCTCCGACCTCCTCGCCACACGGCAGCTCGTTTACATTGGTGGTTCTTCATCGACGCAGGGAGCGTGCGGAGCGATGCCTGTTTGTGGTGCTTCGCTTTCTGGCCCCCTGGACGGCTCCCTCGCTACCTTTCGTAATTACATAGCGATGTGCGGCTCCCCTGCGGCAGCCTGGCGCCCGTTGCTGCCACCTGCGACGGTACATCGTCCCTCGCGCGGCCGCATCAACAGCCTCACCGTTGGGAGCGACGACGGTCCTGATTTCGCGGACACCTATAGCCACGATATCGCTAGCGCCTCTCACTCCACACGATGGCAGAGCTCTACGGCCCCTGGTCGGCGTATGGGATCGGACAACAAGCACACGACATCTAGCCGCACGCAGCCATTCTCGGCCACCAACACAAACTCGCGGTACTGGGACAGTAGCTCGAGCCCCAACAGACGTCGCAGGGACAGTGTCTGCAGCACCCATACCGCTGTGGGGCTGGCGGCAGGCAGCGCGGGCGGGGGCTCCTCTTCCGTTTTCGGTCCCGAGGACAGCAATGCGCGCTACTACGAGGCACGCGAGTATCCGAGCGATCCCGATTTGGACGGCAATGACCGTGATACCGACAGCACCATCCACAGTGCGAAAGATGAGCTGGACCCTCACGTCAGGGGTGGCACCAGTGCCTTTGATGGGTACACAGGGCCGTCTCCAGGGGCGCTGACCTCGGCGCAAGAGTTCCTCGCGGCGAGTGTCATTGCGGACAACAACCGTCGGGCCGTCTTTGCAGCTGCCGCAGCCGCCAAGGCCACGGCGGCGGGAACTCCAAAGCCTGCACCCTTGCCGGCGGCCAGCGGCGATGCCGTGCTCGGCGGAGGGTCACCCCTCCAGCTGTCAGCACTGCCTAGGCTTGGCGTCGCAGGCCACGTGAACTACAGTCGCGCAGACGGGAGCGGTATCGGTGCGGTGGGGCGTCAGGGGACCTTGACCTATAACGATGACATAACGTCGTCCCCCGAGTCTCGGCGGACCGTCCGGCCGGCACGCGAGGGCGTCAACGCCCCTGCCGGATCTCACCAGAGCCCGCGCGAGAGGCCCTTTGCGCTGCTGGACAGCGGGCCTACCCTGGGGCTTGAGCACACGTTGTGTGGGCGGGAGATGTCCCATCACGGACCCAACGTTCCTGGTGGCGCGGCGTGCTTCCTCGCCCTCAGCACCGGCACCTTGCCTGCAACGCTGGCCGCGCCAGAGAAGACAGCGCTGCGGGTCGCCTACCTTGTCGGCGCCGATCGTCGTTCATTACTCCGTGCCACCACGGTCGAAGCGACGAGGACGTTTGTTCACGGAACGGTGAACTTTGTGTGCTTTTACAGTGCCCGCGACGAGAAACGAGCCGCGCGCCGTCGCATGGTGCTGATGGACCGCCAGAATCGCCGTGCGCTCGCTGCCACCACCACCGCCGTCGCCGCCGCCATTCCGCACAAGGAAGTTGCGGGAGACGGCTCTCAAGGCCAAGCCCTGAGCACGGCGGACACCGCTACGTTTTCCACGCAGCACACCTCACCTCCTCCCTCGCCACCCCCGCTGGGTAGTCGCTTGTCCCCACAGCAACCGCGACCGCAGGCGAGCATGGTATCGGCTCCCTCAGAGGTAGAGGAGCGCGGCCGGCAGGATTCTTGGGATGCGCGGCGACGCTTGCAAGCGTATGCTCGACCGCACACCGATCCGCACAAAGATGTACACAACGTGCAGCAGGCACCGACAGACACGGAGGACGGGACATCGCGGGAGGAGGGGCTACCGTTCGCCTGGGTACGACCAAATCGCGCGCGTACGCAAGACATGAAACGCGAGACGACAGAGGTCGCGACGGCAGCGTCTGAGAGCCCCGCAGGAAACGAGCCGGCAGTAGCCTCTTCCCACGATAACGAAGTACCTGTGGATACCGAAGCTAGGCAAGCACGACCCAGGCAATCCGCTTCCTTGCTAGAGGACACCACCATCTTCCCCACGCACTGCGGGGACGGACCCGAAGAACCCGAAGACGGAAGCGTCGCAGGGTGGACGGAGCGTCGAACAGGAAGGAAGGGAGAAGAACGCCATGGAAGTGTCAAACCAGAGGGGGACGAGGATGACGAGGATGACAGCGCAGCGGGAGGAACCAGTAACCCTAGGGCAGGCCTCCCGTCGACGCGCAACCCGTCGTTTGACGATCACATGAACGCAAGCGAAAGGGAACACGGCGGTCATTTCAACGACAGCACGCCGGATGCAGATACCCTCACCGCGCGCAGTATGGCCACCGTCCCTACCGCCACCGAGGCAGCGGGAGAACACGGGCACGCAGAAGGAGAGGATGACATGACCTTCCTCTCCATGTACTCAGATACGGAAGTCTCTGCACTTCTGACTGCAGCCGAACAACGAGAAGAAATCACGGTGCGAGACCCGCTGCCTTACCCGTCGAGCGCCCCTCCGCCGCCCCTCCCCAGCCTCTGTAAGGAGTCAACGTCTTCCTTCCTTAGCGTCGTCAGCTCTGATGGCCGGGTACACGGCGCGTTGGGCTCGCTGGTGATCCCGCACTCCTCAGAACCCGCCTCGCCTGGGAACGAGAGCGCCTCTACGGTACCCTTCGCGTCTCAGATCAACCGACGCCGACACACTGCTGCCGGTGCGTGTGACGACAGTCACATGGAAACGGTGAACAGCCCCAACAGTCGCAGCTTGATGAACGCCAATCCAGAGCAGGCCCGACTTCCCGTTCCTTCCCCAACTGCTGCCGACACACACGAAGTGGCCGTCCAAGTAAAGGAAACCACCGCACCCCGAGAGAAGACTCCAGCCAATGCAGCACAAGACGAAGAACAGGCGGCCAACGCTTCCCATAATAGTGAAACCCCTGTGGATGTTACCATCTCTGTACAGCACGAGCGTGCCGCGGGTGATTGTGCACCCACAGCCTTCACCAACGTGCCTCACGCTTCCGCGGTGATGCCGCGTCCTCGCGTCGAACGGGAGGTTCCCCTGGAGAACCCGCGCGACACGGAGCTCTTTTGCGCGCCTGTGGGTGTGAGCGTTCCTCAGCAAACGTACCTGATCTGGGACAGCGACAAACCTGCCGCACTGGTACAGCAGCACAAGCAGCGCGGCAGCGCTACCGCCCTCACGGCGCGTCGAACGACCGACACTCCCGGTTTGACCGTCCCTCTCAATGCGTTCGGCATACATTCATCGGACAGCACCGCGTCCTTTGCAAATGGAACAGCGGCACCAGGGGCGGCGGGAACCTCGGTGCGAAAAAAAAGCCCCCACCAAAAGAACCTTCCCGTGTCGCCGAATGCATCCTTGTCTGCTTCACCCTCCCTGTCGCCGCACGTCTCCCATCCACGAGCACTAGGCAATGATCACAACAAGAACAATAACAGCGGTAACGGAGGAAATGAAGTCAAGAAGAGAAAGAAGACGTCTCGAAAGGCTCCGAAACTTGCGCCTTCCTTGCGGGATGGCAGCTTGTTCGAGTGCATGACAGGACCGAGCGAGGTGGAAGTGTCCGAGCTTGCTCTCGATGCCTTGCGCAGCCAGGTCAGCGCCTTTGTCTCTCCATCATCGCGTTCGTCTTCGCAAAGCTCATCCCGAGGGGTACGCAGCACCAGTACGACGAGCACCACTGATGACAGCGCGTACTCGTCAAGCGAAGATGGGCGAGATAGAGAAGACACAGCGTCCTGGAGTGATAGTAGTAGAGGTGACAGCAGTGATTTGTCCTACTCCTCTTACACGTGCACGGACTCGGACGATGTGTCAGAGACATCCTGGTCGTCTTCACGCTATCCGTCCCGCTCGAGACGTCGCCGTGACAGCAGTCGTACTAAATCACACCGGCAAAAGAGCACACGCGACAAGGGCCGTCATCGCGGTAGTGGTCGTAAGCCCTCCTCCTCTTCGAAACAGAAGAAGGCAGCCGCTCGCAACTCGTCACACCGCAACGGAAAGAACAAGGACCAGAAAACGACTGCTGCACATCGCAAAGGTAAGGCTACGACCAAGAAGAAGACAACAGTCAAGTCCACGCGACGAAAAACGAAGCGGGCAGAGCGTCTGCGACGCCGTCGTCAGCGCAAACGTCACGCCCGACTTCGCCGGCGACTGCGTCGCGAGGTTCTGGCCGACCCACTGTCCGCAGATCTCCCTGTGGCCATGGCCGTCATGTTCTTTCTTCCGCTTCCTCGGGTCGACGAGGTTCCCTTCTCACTGTCTTTGTCAAGCAACAAGTTTGACAAACAGCAACCCACCAGCCATGAGAGCAACTCGGGCCGGAGAAAGCGCACGGCGACTTCAGGGAACTATCTTCCCGAGGATGACGACGAAATGACTGAGATGTCCCAGGTGGTTTCGACCACGCAACCAGGGAACGCACCAGCGGCGGATAGACAGCACACATCCCTCTGCTGTATTACGCTGATCTACGGCGCAAATGCTGTAGTGGTGGCCACCGCAATTGAACAGGCGCGCAAGGAGGCGGCGCAGGCCAAGGCGGCGCGGCGCGAGCGGCGGCGGTCCGTGGACCGGTACGGACGCGAGGGTCCTCTCGATAGGGAGGACGGCGACCGACTTGGCAGTGTGACCACACACCCTGGCCGGAGCAGTAGCTTCACTGTGCGGCCTGCTGGCGGAGGCGGGGGCACAGGCGAGCTACACTCGCGTACGAATTCCTATTCTCTGGTGGACAGCTTTGCGTATTCGCTGACGCTGCCCGCGAACGGCAGCTTCGCGAGAGAGCACTCCCAGTACGCGGAGGACCGGCGCCGTGGCACCCGATCTCCGGGAGGGCCTCCCGGCTACTCGGACTTGACCACACAGACGCCAATGCGTGTGCCATCGGATTATCACGGCGGTCGCGCGAGTCTGGCGGGGAGCAGCACGGACGCTTCTTCTCCACTGCACTCGCGTTCGCCTCCGCCAGGTGACCCAGTGTCCACGACGCTGCGCTTAGGGTACGATGAAGAGGAAGAGGACGGGGAGAGAAGGGGCCAGCCACCGGAGCCTGGGATCCTTCGCGAACCCTCTTCAGAAGGGCCGCCGCTGGGCTACTCCAGCCCTCCTGACTCCTTCTACATGGGTGCGAAAGCAGCGTCGCCCGCCCATGGAGAGGAGGTGCCCTCACCCATGCTGTCGGAGCCAACCCCCTCCCATCCGCAGGCTTCCTTCCCCACCACTAAATCGACCGGGCCCTCAAACACCCTCCTGGCCACCATGACGTCTGGAGTGGTCCCCAACTCGTCTTCTGTCATTACCATCGCACCAGAAATTGTGATTCACAGCGACCACGAGTCGGAGGATGAGCATGGGAAACACGTTAGCGAAGAACAGGGAACGGGCTGGTCCACCAGGAAGACACGCGTCAACCGCGATACCTCTCGGCGCTCCTCCATTAGCGCGACAAGGAGTACCCCAGCACCTGGCACCCGTGCCCCGCTCGGAGAGATCACGGACAGGGAGAACGAAGGATCTCCCGCGACCGTTGGTTTGACGGTGAACGGTGGATTGGATGTGCCACATGTAAAGGATACGCTCATAGACCCCAGCAAAGACACTCTGGCGCCCATCATCGACGCGCGTAACTTTCCCGATGGTCTTTCGGTTCCCGTCACCCTGCACTACATACGCATTGGCGACAGCCTTTACGTCGTCTCGGAGGTCATTGACCGCACCTTCATTCAGTACCGCGAGCGCCGTGTCCTCAACCCCAACAAAGCCACAGCAGACGCCGCTGCTCCGCAAGGCACCGACGTGGGCGCCTCACCAACGAACGCCTCGGACACGGACTCCATTGGCGACGACCCAGAGCCTGGTGCAAGCTCCGTCCTCAGCAACAACTTGTCCTTTCATAGTGTCTTTGCCGCCTTTGAGGATAACCCAGTACTGCAGCAGCAGCAGCAGCAGCGTGAGGCCACCGCGCGTCAGCGCCGACGCAGTCGTCAGCGACACGCAGCCGTCTCGACGCTGGGCTTCGGTGATTTGACGTATTCCTTCGCAGCCCCTGCCGCGCCACCCGAGCCGGGCATGCAGCGACAGCTGGTGCACATGTGCTGGAGGTGCCTCAGCGCGGAAGCTCGAGTCATCTTTCTCCCCTGCGGGCATTACGCCACCTGTGAAACATGTGCCGAGGAGCTGTCCGAGTGCTGTGTGTGTAAGACCTCGGTGCTCTCGATTGTCGTACTGGACGATGAAGAGGAGGTTGCCCCTTCCTAATGGCTGCCAGTGAGGCGATTTGCTAGGGAAAACCGCCTGCGCCGTTGTTGTTGTTTTTTCAATTGGGCGCTGGTGTCCACGCATTCCCTGTAGCAGAGGCAGTGCCCCTCTCACGGGCATCGGTCTTCCCTCCTGTAACTTTGTGTATCATTGTGTTGCTTGCTTTCGGTCTTTCCTTCCTTGACTCTTCTCTGTACCTCGAGCAAAGATGTCTTTTGCCACATAAAAAAAAACAAATATAGCTATTCGTAAGAAATATCACATGAGAATGGAAGTCCGTTACCACTGCATATGTGAAGATGGTCAGGGTGTCCAGCTCTGTCTAGTACGCCTATCCATGTGACGATATGAGTGAAGAGATTCTCCAGCAGAACGTCTCATCTCTCCTCTCCTCTTCCCTTTTTTTTCTGTACCTCTGCTCATGCTCTGTGTGATTTCTCCCTAGGATACGCTCAGGAGATCATAGATCATACCGTATTCTTCCGTTGGATTGTTTTATCATCCTCCTTGACGGCTAGGATTTGTCGAGCCGCTGTCTCTGGTTCTTCCTTCTTTTATTTCTTTCTGTTCAGCCTTCGTTTACGAGCTGCCACTTGTCTTTTTCCCTTTATTGGTTTCTTGTCGTACACACACACACACACACACACACACACGTAGACCATATAACGCCTCTGTGCGTTTAGAGTACGCTGCTGAGAGAATCGCGATTGTCTCTTCCACAGCACCACTAGGGGACAAAGCTTATACTGGAGAGGGAAAGCGTTTTTCGCCGCCCGTTGTTTGCGATCCTTACGCTAACCAAAACTCGCGTGGATACACATCTCTCCCCTCCCCCTCCCTTCTTTTCTCCGTTATCATTGTTGTGGCGGCAGCAGACGTGTACAAGTAACGTTTCACCTGCTTTTTTTTCTTTTGCCTCGGACCATCTTTCTTTCCTGTTCTTCTCGTCGCCATTGCAATACCAATTGTTCTTCTGCTTGAATCATCGGTGCACCCCATTTTTTATTTTAATTTGTGAGCTGCTCTTCTCTTTGTTCCTGGTCTGCTGAAACACGCCCTCATTCCCCACCACCAAAAATACCGAATTTTAGTATCTCACGTGTTTCTTTCTCTCTCTCTCTCTCTCTTTCACTATTTATCTCCCTACCTATCAATCTTGTTTGCTTCCTACATTTCGTTCATTTCAGTCGGGTTGATACAACCGTTTTTTACTGGTACCACTCACGTCGAGGCTTCTTCCGTGATCCACGCACAGCTGACTTCCTTCTCCTCCTTCGCTTCTCTTCTCCTAGTACCGTTCTTCTCATAATTCTTTTTTGAAAAAAAAAACTCTCCTCCACTTTCTTATTCCATCTGTCATTGTCGTTTCCTTTCCCTCAGTCCTCATCTTCCCTCCTGCGCGCGGACCCGTGTTTGGAAACACACGTAAGCGAGTGCCTCCCCACCCACGCTACGGCATATCGAGAATCACAAGATTCACAAGCATACACACACGTCGTGACACACAGCAAATGTCCTCACCGACACCGGCCGCCGTCAACGATGACGTGATTCACTTCCTCGTGCTGCTCACCCAGTCGTGCTCGGCAAACGATGTGAGGGCCGCCATCCAAGGGAACGAAGACGTCCTCCGGTTCTTCTGCCCGGCACGGGCATCCCCGACCACAGTGGTCACAGGCCACGGGTATGAGGAAAACGACAATCGTCACGCTCAAGAAATTGTCGCCATTTGCGAACTGCTCGATGAGACAACGGGACGTCCAGAAGTCTTTGCGACAACAGACCCGGCCGCGTTTTTCCACCGCCTCGGACCTGAAATTGGGCACCGTGACAGCAGCCGTCCGAACAGCAATGGTGGCCCGGTCCACATGTCCCCTGCCACAAAAGCCCTTAGTGGTGGGAAGCTTCCGGTCAGCTGCACCCTTGTGAGCAAGCGCCATAGCAGCGACAGCAACACCGGGAGCCGTGCCGCGCCCCTTGGCGTCCGTGACCTGTACATCCAATCCATGGATCTCAGCAGGCCGCTGGATGTCCTCCAGCAGTGGCTTCAAGACGTGTACGAACCCATGCTCAGTGCGCGCAAGCACCAGCTCGCACTGCGGTCTTCGGTGCAAGACTTACTCACAGGCATCCGCAGCGCCAACAGCGCCTTGCCAGAGGTGAACCTACTTCGCTATGTGCCAGAGGACTTGATTGAGCTGTGCGCAGTGAACCCTAACCTGGAGGTGCCTCAGCTGGTGGATCGGCTGGGTGAGCAGGCCAAGGACCCTAGCTACCTGCGCCGTGTTCTGCAGGTGCGCAATCGGTGCACGACAGTGCTTCCCCTTGAGGACCTCCTCTCCGGTCGGAAGGAAGGGAATCAGCAGCAACAGCAGCAGCAGCAAGCATCGCAGCAGGCGGCTTCCTTGGCCGCCGATGCTTCTGTTTACGTAAAAGACGGAAGTGACAACGCCAATTCCGCTGCCACGGTGGGCCGGGTCGTGCAGGAAAAGATGGCCTACTGGGAGAGCGCCTCGGTGTGGGTCGAGGACGTGACACGCCAGCTTCAGTCGCGGGAGTGGCGCCTGGTGCATCGACTTCTGGGGCACCGCGTCGAGACCAGCTACGCGCCTGAGTACGTGACGTACAGCCAACGCGTGCGCGAGTATATCAAGTTCCTCCAAGGCATTCCCGAGCGCCAACTCGCGACGCTGCCGATTGGGGCACCCGACAGCTGCCAACGGTTTGCGCGGCTTGTTGATGACATGTTCACTGCAGCGATGCGGCCCAGCAGCTATCCTGGGCGTCTGCTGCTCCCGCTGCTCTCCGGCATTGCGGATGAGCTTGCGGCGGTGTGGGTGCGCATTGCAGAGGAGAAGCACATTGTCGAGACCGACGAGCAAGCCCGCGCCCGGGGCGAAGAAGCCGCGAGTGGCCCTTCCACCGCCCTACAGAGCCTGCGGGAGGTGGAGACGGTGCTGGATGGCATGCAGCAGCACTACGCCCAGTGTGTGGCGACGGTGCGGATGAACGCGGCGGAACTCTTTGCCGACAGCACAACGGGCAGCGGTTCCGCAGCAGCCACGAGTGCCAGCGGCGGTGGCAGCAGTGTCACCCGACGCTCCTCGGGGGTCTCTCCGGCCGGCGTGAGCCCCACCACCGCCACTGCCATGGCACAGAATCAGCATCCAAAACTGACTGCCCTCATGGCTCGTGTCACCATTATTCGCGAGTGGATTGAGCAGCACTTTCTCTTGCAAGAGCAACTTCGCAGTGTGTTCTCGACCAAAGTTCAGCTTCCCCATCAAGGTGGAGGGGCACAACACCATGACAAGGCATCTGGGCGCAGTAGCACTTCAGCACCGCGCCGTCTTCCTGGTGAAGAATTCGTCGAGGATCTGCAGGAGGCGTACGAGATGTGCGTCAGTGCCCTGTGTGACGGCAACCGGAGTCGGTCTGTTGGCAGCCCCGCGCAAGAGAGCCTGCCGTCGCAGATGTCACCGCGGGGGCTGCAACCCCTGACCGCAACGGCATCCACGTCCTCGCAGAACACGAACCCCCTCGCGTCGCCGTCCTCTGTCTCGGCCCGTCCGACGCTGCTGTGGCAAACCACCATTCCCGCCCAGCGGAAGGTCCGCGAGGCCATCGCCAGTTACCGTGGACACGTCCAGCGCTGCGACGACCAGGTGGCCCAAATGGTCAGCCATCTCCTCTCCACGGAGCAGAGCATGGGCCTGGCAAGTGCCATGTCGGGCAAAGGCAGCAGCGCGTCCGGGGCGACAAGCCCAGGGTTTGGCATCCGCATGTTCCGCATTTTTGCCAATTTTCGCTTTCTGCAGCTTCCCAAGACGCAGCGCGTCGTGAAGGGCTACGAAGGACCTCTCGCAGAGAAAATTCTGGCCGAGGTGAAGTACCTGCAGGAGGAGTACTTTAGCGTTGCGGCGTCCAAGCGGGAGAGCCGCCTCGGCGTGGCGCGCTACCACCTTTCTGCTGGTATGGCACAGATTGGCTGGGAGCGCGAGCTGCTTGAAGCCCTCCGGCAATGCATTGTGCGTCACGACTACGTATCAGAGAACGGCTGGCACCAGCTGCTCAGCCTTCGCAACGTCGAGCATTACTGGCGCCTCGACGAGAAGCTCGCCGAATTTCTCGGCTACTCCGTTGAGGACCTTGTGACGCCCACCCTGCACCAAGGATCGATTGTGCATGGCTGCGCCTACGGGCTTGCCTACCTCTCCCTGTTGTGCGCGGAAGATGAGCAAGAATGGTCTGCGGACCCCACCCTGCGCGTCGCCCAGGAACTCGTGCAGACGCAAAGCCCCAGCTCCCTGCAAGCAGCCAAGGATCGACTGCTGGGCATCGGCGCTGGCACGGTAACCAAGGGTCGGCGCAAAGAGCTCTCGGACATTCGCACCACCTGCAACTCGATTCGCAAGCGCCTCGATGATAAAGTGCTGGCGTGGAGCGAGGAAGCCCGCAAACGCATCGCCGCGCTGCCGTCCGTCGACCCCAACAGCATGGTGCTGCGAGGCCAAGTCCTACGCGCTGTGGAACTCAACAAGGACGGCGCAGTGATTGGACACGTCGGGGGCGGGGACACAGCCAACCCGCGTCTGAACGCCAGCCTCACAAGCGGGCCGACATTGACGTCGCCCCGGAGTACAGCAACCAGCCCGAGCATGGCGCGCTCCCCGTCGCGGGGTGCCGGGGGTGGCGGCAGTACGACGACCCCACCATCGGCGGTGCGCGGCGTCACCAACACCAGCATGTCCGCTGGAGGGGTGGTCAGTACTACCAGCGCCACACACGCAAATCAGGGCCCGCTGTGGGCCGTGGACGTGAGCTTTCCGTGGGAGATCTTCACCATGGCCGCAGACATGCGCTTCCTCGAGAGCGCTGGGCTCGTGCAGAGTGCCCAACAACGGCAAAGCACCGGGGCCGTGAAGGACTTCCTGAAAGCCAACGAGCAGCGAGGCCGGCTAGCAGAGTGTCTCAAGGAAGTCATTCGGGTGTACTACTCGGCTGTCAACCACGAAGACGAGACGCTCGTGCTCTTGGCGACAGAAGAGTACCGCGATGTGAACGAGTGCCTCATGAGAGGCTTCGCGCTGCGCTGGTGCGATGACACACCCCTCACGCAGTACGTCCAGGCGCTGGCGGAGCGCATGCTCGCCTTCACCAAGACGGTGCAGCAGGTGCGTGAGAACACGGAAGCGGTGTACAGTAAGATCAAGGCCTTCCACGTTCGCGCCTTCCACCCTGAGGCAATTGTGCAGCGCGTGAAGGAAATCCGTTCCATTGTGAGTAACCTTTCGCTGCACAGCGTCAACACCCACCTGTGGGTCCGTCGCACGCAGCCTCTGCTCGACGCCGCGCTGCGAGACCAAATGACCTACCTTCTGCACGGCTGGACCTTGGACTTCCTTACGATGCGCACCGACGCACGCTACTTGGACCGCTCTGCCGAGACAGAGGTGTTCCGTCTCAAGCCGCTGCGAGTGCGCATGCGCGTGGTGTACAAGGAAGTGCGACTGGAGTCCCCCGCCGCAGCATGGCGCTCCCACTGGGTTGACCAACTCAACCGCTACTTGCAGTGGCTCGACGTCCTCCCCCGTCTCTACAATGAAGAGGACGTTCGCAAGACCGTAACGGTAGGCCCAGGCGCTGCCGCCGCGGGTTCCTCGGTCGCCGGCAGTGACCGCAGCATGAGCGTATCCAGCTTGCGCAGCGGCGCAAATAATCGGCAGGCAGCCATGGCGGTACAGAGTTTCCTTGATACCTCTCGCAGTGGAAACCTCAGCGTACTTGCGGGTCACAGCAGTGGCAGCGGCAGCAGCAGTCACGTACAGGGCACTCATGACAGTGGCGATAACGTGAATCGCGGCTATCAGTACTTGTTAGAGCGTCTCCCGGCGGCTGCCCTGAGAGAACCCCTCGAGGCTATTGAGCAGTGCATTACAGATGCCATCGAAGAAGAGAAGGAATGGCGGCAGAGTCAGGAGTTTCTCAATCTAGATGTCGTTGTGATGCAGCAGCGCTTTGGTAATGACCTCCGGCGCTGGAGCGACGCCCTTCAGCTTATGCAGCGCGTTACCACCCAGCTCATGGATTACACACAGCCGAACAAGCTACTCGGTGGTATTGTCATTGTTGCCGAGGACGCCCAGCTAGAGCTTGGTAGAAAGATTGATCAGGTGAGCCAGTACACCTACAGCAAATTCAAGGACGTGCTCGAAAAGGAGCTGGAGTCCACCTATCAACGCATCACAGAGGACAAAACGAAGGCAGACGCGCTCGACGTCATGAATGACATGAAGGACGCTGCAGAATTCCTCACCGAGGTCCCCAAGATCAAGAAGGACATGGAAGAATTCGATAGCAACGTGGTCCTCATGGCCGACGCCGAGGCCAGTCTGCAAAAGCTGGGCTACATTTTCCCGGAGCACTGGACGTACGCTGCCAAGGTTCGCGAGGAGTACGCCTCCCTGAAGGATCTCATGGACCGCCGCATGAAGGCCTTGCAACTCCGGCGCCCCGTGCTCATTCAGTCTGCCAAGGACGCCGCCAACGACCTGGACGCCAAGGTCAAGAAAATCGAGGAGCACCTCGCGAAGCTGGATGGCGACATTGCGAAGAAAACCCCAGCCGCCGCCCAGGCCGTCATCAACGATCTGCACGAGCAAGCCACTGAACTCCACGAGGAGGGCAAGCGTGTGTCCGCGATTCAGGAGTCGCTTGGCGCCCCACCCATCAATCTGGGCTCCCTCGCCCGCGTCCTGGCCGACACGACGCGTCTGAAGGAGGTCTGGGACCACGTCACCAAGGCGTTTGCCACGATTAACCGACTTGGCGCGACACCGTTCTTTGAGATGGTTCCGCGGCGCCTTCAGGAGGATCTGCAGACCATCGCCGACGACATTGACGGCTACCCTGAAGCCGTCCGCAGCTACCAGCTGTGCCGTGACTTGAGCACGCAGCTAGAGAAGCTCATGGGCTACCGTCGCCTCATGCAAGAGCTGCGGAGCGATGCCATGTCTCCGCTGGAGCGCGCGCAGCGGCACTGGGTATCCCTGAAGCAGCAGCTTAAAGCACCGTGGGTGCTCGATTCCCTTACTGTGCAAGACATCTGGGACAGCGATCCCGCCGCCAACGTCGTGATCTACAACGACGTGCTTGAGATGGCGCAGGGTGAGCGTCGGATTGAGGTGCAGCTGCATCAGATCTCCGCCTACTGGGAGAGCTTCGAGTTCCACCTCACCATCTACAAGAAACAGGTCGCGCTCATCCGCGGCTGGGACGCGGTGTTTGAGAAGCTGCAGGACGACCTCGCCACCTTTGGCGGCATCCGTGCGAGCCCGTACTTTAGCTCCCAGCAGGTGGTCGCCATGACAAACGAATGCGAGGCACGCTTGAATCGCCTCCGACAGGTGCTCGAAGTCTTGCTTGAGGTGCAGAAGCGGTGGGTCTACCTGGATGGCGTCTTCTCTGACAACAGCGAAATCCGCGCGCAGCTTCCCCACGACACGGTGCAATTCGATCGCACGAGTCGAGAGCTCATGCACGTGTTCCCACGTCCCATGGCCAATGGGTCTCTCCCTATGGTGACAGCACAGTTTTTCCTGGAGGACGAGAAGCTGCTCGCCACGCTAGAACGCCTCTACGGTCAGCTCACGGCCGTCCAGCGCGCGCTCACAACATACCTTGACACCCAGCGCAGTTACTTTCCCCGCTTCTTCTTCGTCGGTGACGACGACCTGCTTGAAATTCTTGGCAACAGCAAGGACCCCACATACATCAGCAAGCACCTGCGCAAGATGTTCACGGCACTGGCGACCTTCACATTGGACAAACCTGGTAATGTGGCGGCCTCTAACGCACTGCGAGGTTTTGCGAGCCTAGAAGGGGAGGAAATCCACTTCAAACACCCGGTCGAGTTCAAGCAGCGCGCCATGCACGAGTGGCTGCGGGAGGCCGAGGATGGCATGGTGGTTGCCCTCCGCGAGAGTACGGTGCAGGCGCTGGGCCAGCTGACATCGGTGAACAAGGTCACCCTAGACTGGCTCGACAAGTTCCCCTCCCAGATGGTTGGCCTTGCCGTCCAAATTTGGTGGGTGCAGCTGCAGGAGTCCCTCTTCACGAGTGACGCCGTTGTCACAGGCACTAGCAGCAGTGGTAGCACCCCGAGCTCCCAACGCAATTCCGTGGGTGGCAGTGGCACTGGCACCGCGTCTGCGACATCCAAGGTGACGGAAGCGATGGACGCGCTGCTTGCACAGCTGGCGAGCAGCGTCCTTGACGTGAACCTGTCCCCCTTTATGCGGCACAAGTGTGAGCAGGTCATTACCATCGCCGTGTACCAGCGCGATGTGTCTCGTGGCCTCGCATCGCAGCAGGTGAGCTCCGTCAAGGACTTTGAGTGGCTGAGCATTCTCCGTCCGTACCTGACGAACGCGCCCGTCACGCAGACCACTGCGTCCGGCAAGCGTGTTTCCGTTTTGCAGCAGGTCGTTGAATGCCGCATGGCTGACGCCGCGTTGATCCACGGCTTCGAGTACACAGGCGCCTACGAGCGTCTAGTGCAGACACCGCTGACGGATAAGTGTTACCTGACCCTCATGCAGGCGATGCACACGCGCCTGGGTGGCTCACCGGTGGGCCCAGCGGGCACGGGCAAGACGGAGACCGTCAAGGCGCTCGGCCTGCAGTTAGGCCGTCATGTCCTTGTCTTTAACTGCGACGAGGCCTTTGACTACCAGGCCGTGAGCCGCATCTTTCTTGGTCTCTGCCAGGTTGGTGCGTGGGGATGCTTTGACGAGTTCAACCGTCTCGAAGAACGCATCATGTCCGCGCTCTCGCAGCAGATCCAGGTCATTCAGGAATCGCTGCGCGCGCGGAGCCCTGAGGTGGAGCTCAATGACCACTGCGTCCCGTTGCACGACAACGTTGGCATCTTCATTACCATGAACCCGGGCTACGCTGGCCGCTCAAACCTGCCTGGTAATCTGAAGCAGCTCTTCCGCGCGGTCACCATGACGATCCCCGACCGTGAGACGATTGCCGAGGTGATGCTCTTTGCGCAGGGCTTCCACACGGCAGAGAAGCTCTCGCACAAGATTGTGCCGCTCTTTCGCTTGTGCGAGGAGCAGTTCTCGCGTCAGGCCCACTACGACTTTGGCCTCCGTGCGCTCAAGTCTGTCCTTGTCGCGGCAGGTGAGTTGAAACGCAAGGGAACGGCACAAGGCAACAAGGGAAACAACAAGACTGGCACAGCGACTGCTAGTGGTGGCGGTGGTGGAGGCATTGGGGGCTTGCTGTCATTGCGCCGCGGTTCAGCGGATGTATCTGCGGTATCGACTGCCGAAGCCATGGAAGACGAAGAGTGCGACCTGATGCTGGAAAGCCTGATTGCAAATATTGCCCCCAAGCTTGTCACGCAGGACGTGTCTCTCTTCTACCCTCTCCTCTCGGACTTCTTCCCGAATCGCTCGTTCCCGGAGGCCCCCATGGTGGAACTGCGTGAGGCCATTGCCGACGTGTGCGAAGCGAGTGGACTCACTCCTGCACCGGAGTGGGTGGAGAAGATCTGCCAACTGTACCACACCAAGGACACGCGCCATGGTATCATGATTGTCGGTCCAAGCGGGACAGGCAAGACGACGGCGTGGAAGGCGCTCATGTCCGCCATGGTGCGGGTAGACCACTCGCTCGAGATGCACGCCTACGTGATTGACCCCAAGGTGCTGACTAAGGGCGAGCTCTTTGGCTTCCTCGACATCACCACCCGCGAGTGGAAGGATGGTGTCTTCACCAGCATCCTCCGTAAGATTCTTGAGGCGGAGCAAACGCTGCGAGAGCGCGAAGCGGCTGCCAAGCTCGACTCCGCAGAAGGCAAGTACGGGGACGCCAACAACGACGCCGGTGACCCTCTGGGCTTCACGTACGCTGCGGCGACCGGGGAGCCCGTGCGGCGCGAGTACTGGGTTGTCTTTGACGGTGACGTGGACCCCGAGTGGGTCGAGAACCTCAACTCTGTCCTTGACGATAACAAGATTCTCACTTTACCGAATGGTGAGCGTCTGCCACTGCCCAAATCGATGCGCGTCATGTTCGAGGCGCAGAATCTGCGGTACGCGACGCCTGCGACGGTCTCGCGGTGTGGTATGCTGTGGTTCAGCGAGGGTGTCATTGCCTTCTCCAGTGTGCTGCGCTACGCTCGCCATCAGCTGGAGCGGAAGCCCATCTGTGACGTTCGTGGGCGTCGGGTGCGGTGGAACCTGGAGGAGGACCTTGTCGGTCTCACATACGGAGCCTCGGCGGCCACCGGTGGCGACTCACTCTCCACCGGCAACGGCGTCATCACCGGCCACCGTGGGAAGACCTACAGCGAGTACGTGGTCTCGTGCAGCTCTCCCAACCTGGAGGCGATGCTTGGTGGGACGCGCAAGGCAGGCGACGTCATTGACCTGAATGCCACCGCGCACCACAGCAACAGCAGCAGCGGTCTCCATGAGGACAAATTCGGGGCTGTTGCCATGGCCGCGATGGCGCGCAAGGACACGCACCCGGACGCATTCCGCGTGAAGCAGGCCATGATGCCCGTGTGGACCCCCGCCTTTGGTCCGAATGGCCTCATTCTCAAGGGCGTCGGGCTGATGGTGAACTCGACAAAGTACGCAGAAGCCACCATCATGGAGTTCAATGTGCTCGAGGTGCTGGAGAGCATCATGGCGCTTCTGCTTGATGGTGTCTGGCGCACCTTCCGAGCACAGCAGGAGAGCGGGGCCGCATTCTCTGACGAGGTGCTTGTGAAGATTGCGCAAAAGACCATGGATCACGCGGTCTTCTGGGGTCTCGGCGCGTCCATGAACTACGCTAATCGAAAGAGCCTCGAAGGAGACCTCGGCCTGGCCCCCAAGGTGGGCGGCGTCACGAAGTCTATGCTGGATGTGGAAGTGGACTTCATCACGGGAGAGTGGCGGCTGGTGCGGCAGCGCGTGAAGGAGACGGAGATTCTGGCCGAGCAGGTGGGCGCAAACGACACAGTGATTCCGACGGTGGACACCTGTCGACACGAGGATCTTCTCCTGGCGTGGCTGGGGGCCGGACGCTCGGCCATCCTCTGCGGCCCACCCGGCTCTGGCAAGACCATGTCCATCACCGCCGTTCTCAGCAGCTCCCCACAGTACGAGGCGGTGTTTCTCAACTTCTCCAGCGGCACCAACGTGGACATGGTCATCAAGGCGCTCGAGCAGTACTGCACGGTTACCAACACCGCGCATGGGTTTGTCATGGCACCCGCTTCTGGCAAGAAGCTGCTACTGTTCTGCGATGAAATCAACCTGCCTGCTCTGAATGCCTACGGCACACAGGTGGTTCTGCAGCTCCTACGGCAGCTGATTGAGCGCAAAGGGTTCTACCGTCCGCGCGACAACGCTTGGATTGAAATCAGCGACATCCAAGTGGTCGGCGCGTGCAACCCGCCCACCGACCCCGGACGTGTGCCCCTCTCCGCACGCTTCCTGCGGTGGGCCCCGGTGCTCCTGGTGGACTTCCCCTCGCCCGAATCCCTGCTCATCATTTACCACACGTACTGCCGCGCGATCCTCAGCTTCAACAAGCGCCTCTACGAAGCACAAGCCAAGAACCTGGCCGAGGCGATGGTGAGCATGTACCGCCTCTCTCAGGCCCGCTTCACACCGATTCAGCAGCCACACTACCTGTACTCTCCCCGTGAGCTCTCCCGTTGGTCGCGTGCCATCTACGAAGGGTTCCTCACCTGGGACGACGTGGACCGCAAGAGCATGTCCGCCGCGATGCTGGTGCGGCTTGCCGTGCACGAAGGCTTGCGCGTGTTCTCGGATCGCCTCGTGACGCAGGAGGAGCGCGATTGGACCGACGCCACCATTGACGACTGCTTCAAGCGCAACTTCCCCAATCTTCCGAACTCGGTCTACACGCGACCGATGCTCTACTCCACGCTCGTGTCACGCGCGTACACGGACAGCTCTCGCAGCGAGCTGCGCAAACTGCTGCAGAAGAAGCTTCCCCTCTTCTGCGAGGAGGAAGTCTCCGCACCGCTGGTTGTCTTTGACGCCGTCATTGACCACGTCGTTCGCATCGACCGAGTCCTGCGGCAACCACTCGGTCACGTTCTCATTGCGGGCTCCTCAGGCGTCGGCAAGACCATCATCGCCCGTCTGGTGGCCTGGCTCGATGGCTTCTCGCCCTTCTGGCTCAAGGTTCACCGCGACTACGATCTCGAGGACTTTGAGGAGGACCTCCGAGCGCTCTTGCGGCGATCCGGCTGCAAGCGCGAGCGCATCTGCTTCCTCTTTGATGAATCGAACATTATGCAGCCAGCCTTCTTGGAGTACATGAATGCGCTACTCGCCTCCGGTGAGGTGCCGGGTTTGTTCGAGGGTGAAGAGTGGCCCAAGCTCATGCAAGACATCCGGGAGGCCATCACAGCCACCCAGTCCCTGACGCACGCATCGGCAGCGGGTCAGAAGAAGGGTGGCAGCGGCGCGACTGGGGGAAAAGGTAAGGACGGCACAGCCCAGGCAGCGGCTGCCGCAGGCGCTGGTGGTCTCGGTGTCGGTGGAGCCGCGTCGGCCGCTGACGCCGCCCACTACCTGGACATGAACGATGAGCAGAGCCTTTACCGGTGGTTCCTCAACAATGTGAAGGAGCAACTTCACGTCGTCTTCACCATCAACCCCAGTAGTAGCGAGTTCTCCTCACGCACGGTGGCGAGCCCGGCACTCTTCAATCGGTGCACAGTGGACTGGTTTGGCGACTGGGATATGGACACGCTCTCTCAAATCACAGAGGAGCGGACGCGCAACCTCGCGTTGCTGCCTGTTTGTGGCCGCGCTTTCCGCAGCGAGGAGGACGCCCACCGCGCGCTCGTGCAGACCATCTGTGAAATTCATCAGTCCACGCAGGAGGTGAACGCTGTCCTACGCTCGCGAAACGCGAACCAAGGCACGCACATCACGCCGAGGCACTTTAGCGATCTTGTCTCACACTTTGTCAAGCTCCTGCAGGAGAAGAGCAGCAGCTCCAGTGAACAGTTGCAGCACTTGCGCAGTGGTCTACAGAAGCTAGAGGACACATCCAAGGAGGTGGCTGCCCAGCAAATCACGCTGCGTGAGAATGAGCGGCGCATGGCAGAGAGCAGCGCGCGCTCGCAGACGATGCTCGACAAGATTGTGGCCGAGACGGATGTGACCAAGAAGGAGCGTGACGCCGCTGAGGCACTGCGCGCGCAGCTCAAGGCGGAGCAGGACAACATTGACGACGACGCCAAACAAATGCAAGTGGACCTAGCCGAAGCAGAACCCGCACTGAAGAGTGCCGAGATGGCGCTCAACACCGTGAAGCCCGAGTACCTGCGTGAGATCCGTGCCTACACCACCCCACCCCCCATGGTGAAGCGCGTCCTCGAAGCCACCTGCGCGCTTCTTGGGGAGAAGAACAGCGACGACTGGGACATTCTCAAGAGCTACATCAAGCGCGATGACTTCCTGGCCAATGTCAAAGCCTTCAAGCCCGACAACATCACCGACTCCGCAAAGGAACGGGTGACGGCGATGATGAAGGATCCCAAGTTCAGCGTGGACCTCGCCTACCGCGCCTCCAAGGCTGCCGGGCCGCTTCTGCAGTGGGTCTTCGCCCAGGTGCAGTTCTCCTCCATTTACAAGCGTGTGGCGCCGATCCGCAACAAGATCATGAAATTGATTGAAACTCGCGAGATCAAGGTCAAGGCGCTTGATAAGACGGATAAGGAGATTCGCGTCAAGGAAGAATTTCTGCGCCAGCTCAAGGCGGACTATCAGGCAACCACGCAGGAGATCAACGATCTCAAGCACAAGACAGAAGTGGTCTCGGCCAAGTGCGAGCGCGCCACGACCATTCTCCACCAACTTATTGACGAGAACAAGCGTTGGGAAAGTGAAATCAAGAACTTTGACCTGGAGGCCCGCACAACACTTGGCGATTGCGTTGTCTCTGCCGCCTTCCTTGCGTACATTGGCTACTACGACGAGTTCACACGACAGAACATTCTGCTCCCTCGCTGGACCGAATACCTCAACATCAGCGCCATTCCGGTGCGCCCGCACCTCAGTGTCATGGATCACCTCATCTCACCCACCAAGCGGTTGCAGTGGGAGGAGAGTGGACTCCCCAAGGACCGACTGTGCCTGGAGAACGCCGCCATCATGGACCGCTGCGAGCGCTACACCCTTCTCGTCGATCCTGCCGGCACCGCCGCCCGCTTCTTGCAGAGCTTTTACGCGCAGCAAAAAATGAAGAAGGCGAGCTTCAGCCGCCCCGGCTACCTCAAGCAGCTGGAGATGGCCGTTCGCTTTGGCTACCCCATTGTCCTTGAAGATGCCGAGCTCCTTGACCCTGCTGTTGCCCCTCTGCTCAACCATGAAGTGCGCCGCACCGGCGGACACCTCATCACGCGTATTGGCGCCAACGACGTGGAGATGTCGCCCACCTTCAAGCTTTTTCTCCTCACGCGTGACCCGCATTATCAGCCCACGCCAGACCTTGCCGGTCAGGTGTGCGTCGTGAATTTCACGGTGACCCTTTCATCGCTGCAGTCGCAGTGCCTGCACCAGATTCTGCTTCAGGAGCGCCCAGACACCGACAAGCGACGTACCGAGCTGCTCGGCATCCAGGGAGAGTCTCGCTTGCGGCTGCGTGTCCTGGAACAGAACCTCCTGACGACCATTGCAGAAGCCGAGGGCAGCCTTCTGGAAAACGATGCCCTCATCAAGACACTGGCGGACCTGAAGAATGAGGCTCGCCGAATTCAGGGTGACATCACCAACAGCGAGGCGGCGATGCAGGTGATTGAGCGTGTGGAGGGCCACTACCGACCCGTAGCTGCCATTGCCTCGCGCGTCTTCTTCGCCCTCAAACGCTTCAGCGAGCTCAGCAGTTTCTACCGATTTGATGTCGGTTTCATCTTTCAGGTGCTGCAGGACGCACTGCTGGCGCTTCCCCCTTACCGACTCCCTGAGCGCGCTCACGAGGACGACATTGATGTAGGGGATGAGGACGTGGAGTTGGCACGCGCGCATTGGCTCACCAACTCTCTCTTCACACTGGTGCACCGACGCGTGGTGCGCGGCATGTTCAAGGAAGACCATCTCGTCCTTGCCCTGCGGCTCGCGCAGCTGCGAAGCGCCGTCACCTTTGGCGACGAAGGCGACAGCACACGCGCTGGACCGTCGGCCGCAGGCCCCGCTCCATCCCCAGCGGTGCGGGAAGACGAGTGGGAATGGCTTTTGGATAGTCTACGCATGGGGCCTTCTGCCTCTGCCACGGCTGCTACGGAGGGGCATGCTTCGCCAACCAAGGCAGGGGCAAGCAGCCCACCGGGTGGTGATGCGCTTGTCTCCCTGCCAAGCGTTCTGCTCAAGAAAGGTGTGCTCGCTGTCGGGAAGCAGGGTCGCCTCGCGCTGTACCGTCTCCTCGACAAACCTGCTTTCCGCGAGGTTCGCCAATCGCTCGGCACCCAGTCCGCCGCCTGGGATGATTTTCTCCATTCCGCGGCCCCCGCAGCCCACATGCTGGAGCTTCCAAGCGCCTGCTTCCCGCCGGATGCGACCCCTGTACGGAAGGCCTTCTTGGTGTCGTTGCTCCTCTTCTACACCCGGCGTGACAGCTTCACGGCAGCCGTCATGCACCTCCTCACCCTCTTTTTTGATGGAGAGGAGAGCGACGGCAGCCCCACCGCCACCACCCCCGTTGCACGACTCACAGCGGAAAATTTTCCAACCTCCATGGGCGGTGTGGCCGGCCGCGGGGCCTTTGGCAAGTTTTTCTCCCAAACCTCTCACACCATTCGCGAGGTACTGCCGGAGCTCACCTCGTCGACGCCCCTCATCATGATTGCAGACGCCAGCTACGACCCTTCCCAGCGCGTGGAACAGGCGGCCAAAGAGGCAAGCGTCATCCTCCGTGTTGTGGCCATGGGCAGCACAGAGAGCACCGCCTACGCTGACCAGTTCCTCGAGGAGGGCCTCAAGTCGGGCACGTGGGTACTGCTCAAGAACATTCACCTGGCTCGCGACTATCTTGCGACAGTGGAGAAGCGTTTACACTTTGAGCTGCTCGAAAACCGCGTGCACGAGAAGTTTCGGCTTCTCCTCACCGTGGAGCGCGGACCCCGCGAGGACCCCCGCGACCTGGATAGCCGCCGCGCACGTCGCGCCAATGTGGTTCCGATCAACCTCTTGGAGTCTGCCGTCAAGGTGGTGTACGAGGCCCCACCAGGCCTCAAATCCTCTCTCATGCAGACCTACGGCGCCCTGGACGAGCGCCAGCTCGCGGAAATCGACCCGAGCAACAACACCAACAACGCCGCACTGCGCCGTAGTGGGGTCGCTGGTGGAACCCACCGCTCGCCCGTGCTGAGCTGTGTGCAGACAGAACGCATGCTCCTGGCTGCGGCCTGGCTCCACGCCGTGATTGTCGAGCGTCTGTCGTATGTGCCGCTCGGCTGGAGCCAGGTCTACGAGTTCTCCGACACGGAATTCCTGCGAGTCGCGCAGGCGGTGCTGGCATGGTCTACCGAAGGAGCTTCAACGAACCAACCACCCGTGGTTTCCTGGCCTGCGCTACGCCGCATTGTCTCCACCACGATTTATGGAGGTAAGGTCAGTAACCCGTTCGACGAGCACCTCTTCGACATCTTCTGCGAGAACATCCTCAACACCGTCATGTTTGACAAGGACTTTGTGTTTGTGCGGCCCTCAGCGAACGCCAAGAAGTTCATTACGTCGCTACCACCACCGTTGGAGGGGTTCAAGAGCAGCCGAGCAGACTTGCTCAGCTGGGTGAATTCGTTGCCAGACGGAAACAGCAACCCGCAGTGGTTGGGACTGCCTTCTGGCGTTGCCCGAATGCTGCTGGCACGGCACGCGCTAGAGACTGTGGAGCGGCTGACGGCGGTTCAGATTATTCTCAACGAGGAACTCGCGTCAACAGGCGCTACAGGAGGCGG
The DNA here is from genome assembly GCA_030849835.1 of Herpetomonas samuelpessoai. Taxonomy (NCBI): domain Eukaryota; phylum Euglenozoa; class Kinetoplastea; order Trypanosomatida; family Trypanosomatidae; genus Herpetomonas; species Herpetomonas samuelpessoai. Next base: position 24,237 of record JASAOC010002112.1, on the reverse strand, counting down.
TGCGTCGCCCTCGGCATCGGTCAAGCGCGGCGGCACCAAGTCCGCTGGCAACCTCAATACGAGCGTCAACTCCGCCAGCGGGCTCGGCCACTCCCAGTCCCTGCTGCTTCCCGACAGCTTGGATAAGGTGGGCATGGGCAGCGCTCGGTGGGCGGGCAAAGTGTCCGAGTACGCGGCGGCGTGGCGGCCAGGTCTGCAGAGCATCCTGCAGAAGCTGGAAAAGCACAGCTTCGTCTCTCGCGCACTGGCTGCCGAAGATGTGGCGCGCTCGACGGAGCTCATAAGTGGCGTCGATGCGGTGCGGCGAAGCACCAGTCGGGACCGTGGAGACAGCGGCACCACAAGTACAAAGACAACCACCCCTGCAGGCCCCGTTGTGCCTCCGTTGGAGCTTGCCGTGCAGAGGGAATGCGTGGCCTTGGTGACTCTCCTGCGCCATCTCGTGCTGGACGTGACAGAGCTGGAAGAGGTGTGCGCGGGTACGCGCAAGCCTAGCTCGCAGCACCGCCAGCTCATGGAGGAACTCACCAAGGATCGCATTCCTGCGGTGTGGTCGGCGGTGCTATCCAGCAACACGACCACGCGCACCGCCGGCATGCTGCTCGTCAGCTCGTGGGTGGCTGATGTGCAACAGCGTGCGGAGCACCTCTTGACGATTGCCGAGGCGACCTTTGTCCGAAAGCTACACCAGGCAAGCGTCTCTTTGGGTCTCCTGTGCTTTCCCTCCGCGTTCCTGACCGCCGCGAAGCAGCAGTGTGCGCGTGAGCTCAAGGCCCCGCTCGAGCTCCTCACCCCACAGGCGGAGCTTCTGACGGAGGCGCAGCTCAAATCCCGCGCCGCAGGCACGACGTCGGCGATTGGTGCCAACGCGGGCGCGCTTTTTCTGGCCAACGTGACTCTCTTCTCGGCGCAGGCCAACGAGCAAGGCCAGGGCGAGCTCATTCACGCCACCTCTGCGGTCACGGAGCTCGCTACGCCTGTGTGCCTGCGCTGGTCATGGAAGGTCGCCAAGCGGCAGAGCGGTGAGGGTGCCGTGGCCAGCAGTGGCAGCGCGCAGCGGAGTGCACTGGGTAACCGCCTCGCCTCGCAGCGACCGTTCCAAGCCACCGCGGCGCTGCCCTTCTACGTGACGGAACAACGCGACGCACTGCTCGAAGTGGTGGACTTGCCTATTGTCGGCAATGGCGAGCTGGATGGGTGGTACGAACGCGGTGCCTGTCTCTCGGCGTGGGTGCCCTCTGAATGATAAACACGAGGAGTGGATTTGAATTCGTGCCACGCTGCAATTGAGGACGACAGCTTTTCTTTTTTTTTTCTTATGTCGAGCGCTGTCGCAGAACACCTCGCCGCTACTACCGTGTTTTGTATTCGTTTTCTTTCGGTTTACTTGGCACTTTCCCTTTCGCAATCCACATCTTTTTTTTTAGGTTGTCGTGCGACGACTCTTTTGGGTCTGTGCGAATGCATGCAAGAGAATATAGAACGTTCTCTATCACTACACATACCTTTGTTATTGTTGTCGTCTTCCCACCCTTCGTATTCGACTTCTTCGTTGTTCTCTTCCACACATTGCTCTCTTTACACATCAACATCTTTCCTCCCTCCCCTCCCCCCCCCCCCCGCATAGAGGCGACATGTTTTTGTTGTTGTTTTTTAAACACGTTGTCTGGATCCTTTATCAAATTTTTTTTTGTCTCGATGTGCTCCTCTTTTTTTTTCTCTGTGCTGACTTTGGCAGAACCCCCGCGGATGATATTATATTTTTTAGCTCTTATCAGACTCGTTACTGTCCCTTTCTGTGTGTATTCTTGTTGTTGTGCGCCATGTGCCTAATTGCATATCAGCGGCAAACCGGAAGGATGCCGAGTCCTCCGAGGAGACGCATTATTCCTGCAGAACAAATCCATTTACCAAAAGGGAAACGATGGATGAGAGGACAGCGACACGTTCGCCTGAGGGACCACGGAGCTTCACAGGCGTCGAAATCGGCTGAAAGCGTCCCCTTTCCCTTCTCAGTGACACAACCCCTCCAGACACGCCTCTACCAACACGCCGGCGAACCCTCACTCGTGAGACCCAAGCAGGACGCGAGAGGGCATTGCCTTCTCCTTGCCGGCGAGAAAAGAACGCACATGAATGCTCTGTTCGGCGGTCCTCTGGCCATCAAGTGACGTCACGGTGACGTGCTTGGTGTCGTTCCAAGTGGTCATGTTCCTTCATAAACACTTCTCATCCCTCTCCTTCATCACAACAACCGAAAAGCACACAGTCTTCCCAGCCGAAGCATCAGAAGAAACTAGTATTCCCGCTCTATAGGCGTCCGCGTCATCATGTCGAAACCTTTCACCATTCCAGAGAAGGTCTCCGCACCTCCCTCTGGGTTCATGTCCCTCACCATTGTTGGCAGTGGCGCCTCCACTGGCGTTCCTGTAATTGGACACATTGGGACATCGTGCGCGTGTGCCGACGCCATCGCCAACCCCGATGGTCCTAACAAACGTGCCAACGTGAGTTTGTTAGTGACGACGCCCCGTAGAGCGGCAGAGGAAGGTGTGTCGCACTGGGAGGGTGCGCACGACAAGCCAACGACGGGGGAGGGGGAACCGCACGTGGACCACGCAACCTTTTCCGCACCGGAGGGAAATCAAATAGATGGCTTGCCAGTGAATTGCCTTCTCATTGATTGCGGGAAGACGTTTCGTGAGGCCTACTTTCGCGTGCTCGTCCAGCACCGCGTGCGGCTCGTGGATGCCCTCTTCCTCACACACGACCACGCGGATGCCATGGCGGGCCTCGATGACCTGCGGGACCTGCAGGAGATGCACATGATCCACGGTCGCGATTGGGTGATTGACTCGTACATCCCGACGTACCTCCATCGTGAGACCCTCACCACGCTGCAGGAACGTGTCGGCTACGTGGTGCGCAACAGCCAGGAGGTGGGCGAGGCACCTGCCTCCAAGGCAGCGCACGAAGCCTGCATGACAGCACACGTTGCCGCCCTGAAGAAGGCAAAGGGCGAGGACGCGTGGAATGTCATTGGCATTCGCCGCTCCACCGCCCTGCAATTCTTCACCCTCCCTTCCGATCGCGTCGAACCGTTTTACGCTCCTGCCTTGTGCGATGCTGCGGCCGAGCACCAAGACAGCATGCCGCTCTACTCCATCCCCGTCGAGCATGGCGCAGGCTACACGTCATTAGGTTTTGTGTTTGGTCGTGGCACCGCCTTTAAGGGCGAGTCCTCTGACTTCTCTTCCCGTGCTAGCGGCAGCTGTGTGGTGTACATCTCGGACATCAGCGCCATACCAGCGGAGTCCATGGCGTTTCTGCGAACCCTTGTCAAGATTGACGTGCTCTACCTCGATTGCGTGCACACCTCCGACATGGGACCATCGCCCCCGCACTTTACTCTTGATGAATCCATTGACTTTGCCTGTCAACTCAAACCACGGTATGTCTTCTTGGTGGGAATGTACTGTCAGATAGAGTACCATGCTGGGCAGCGTATGCTGCAGGAGAAGCTCCAGGAGCGTATCGCGAAGGGGACGCTGTCAGAAGGGGAGATTCTGGGCATGGAGATGGGATACGACGGGATGGAAATTCTTCTCCCCCAGTGATCCCCGGCAGTCAAAACTTCCCCTGTATCGAACTATTTGCTTCCATCAGCAGCTTCGAGGATACCTTTTGTTTATTCTCGAAGTTGGGATTTCTTCCATCCTTGTACGCAGCCGTAGAACGACCGTGCTACGTAAGATTTCACACTATTGCCTTGATCTTGAGATCAATGTTCCTCATGGGTTTCAAAAAGAAAAAAGAGAATTCTACGTTTTTCGTAATACTTGATTGGAAACCTCCACGCGAAGAGAACGTCATCTTTACAATATCAAACGGATAGATTCAGTGCATTGACTTGTCCTTTTGCATGACACGACTCCGTTGGGGAAAAATGAAAACATCGGCTCCTTCGAATCCCCTCTCCTTCCCCCTCCCCCACCTCTCCTCGTGCACCATCACCTATTCTAGCGTCACCAGCTTCCGTTCGTGATTCACCCGCCTTTTACTCACTTTATCACGACAGAAGGCTGCAAAGGCACGAAGAGGAGAACATACGAGAACAATAAATATATCGTCCGCGATGATGAAATTAATCTTTGTTGGGTCGGGTGTCTCATGCGCTATCCCGGTAATTGGGCACCTCAACAATGGGGACGCCTGCGTCTGTAAGGATGCAACAGAGCACCCGGAGGGTCCGAACAAACGAAATAACGTCAGTATGCTGATCCAGCTACCACGTGGTGCCTCCACCGCTGGCGGCAACAAAGCGGACGCAAGCAGGTCGTCACCATTTACCGCGCATGCCCTTCCTGTCAATGTGCTGATCGACTGCGGCAAGACCTTCCGCGATGCCTACTTCCGTGTGCTTGCCTCACGCGGTGTGCGTCACGTGGATGTGTTGCTCCTCACCCACGGGCACGCGGATGCGATGCAATGCGTCGAGGAGCTGGCCGAACTGCACACAGCAACGCTGCGTGAAGTGGTACGTGAGGGCACACAGGATACCCTCCCAGTATCCTTGCGACACGCCTTGGCCTTTGTCCCGACGTATCTAACGCAGCCAACGCTAAGGGAGGTACAAGACGTGGCCCCTCAGTTGGTGGGTGCCAGTCGCCACTGGGGCAGCGCACCGCGGAATCGGACCGAGTTCCTGCGACGTCTTGAAGCCTACGAGAAGGGCCCAGATCCGGATCACCAGGTGAACAGCCACGAGGTCACCCCCACGTCCTCGTCCGCGTTGGACCTCTTCCTTGTTGCGCAAGAGTCGCCTGCGCCTCTTTATATGGAGGCCCTTCACGGGGATGACAGCGGAGAAGCCAACATTCCTTTTTACACGCTTCCCGTCGACCACGGGAAAGATTACATTTCCCTTGGCTACGTCTTTGGACGCGGCACCGTCTTCAAGACGCCCGAAGAGGAAGCGGACGAAGTCGCGCGTCAGAAGCGCCGAGACGAGCTCAAGGACCGCAGCTGTGTGGTGTACATCTCCGATGTGAATGAGATCATCCCTGCTGCCCTGGCATTCCTCACGTCCCTCGTGAAAATTGACGTGCTCGTGTTCGATCTTCTCGCTGAGAAAGGCCGGAGCTCCCCATCGCACACGTGTTGGGATGACTGCATGCCAGTCATTCGGCAGCTGACCCCAGCAAAAACGTTCTTTGTTGGCATGTTCTGCTCACTCGAGCACCACCGATCGAATGCCTTGTGGAAGGAGGACCTAGCCGCGGAACGGGCGAACGTGGAGGCAGCATTGGCAGCGGCAGAGAGCGGTAGCAGTCCCATGTTAGAAGGAGAGCGGACACGTTTGAGGCGGTTTCTCAATGAAGTCGAATCAGCGGAGCTGGCGTACGATGGAATGGAGCTTTCCGTCCCCTTGTGAAGAAGGAAGAAAGAAAAAAATAATGATGTGCATGCGAGTGCTGCAGAGATGTTCGCATTCATCGTCGTCATCACGTTCACACTGCCGTTTTCTCGTTATCCCCAGATGCTTCTTCGTAGTCCTTCTCTCGGAACTCTCTTTCTTTTTTGCCCTTCCCATTACTCCCATCCCCCCCCCTCTCCCACACACACCTCAATTGTGAGTCTCCTACGACATGAGTCTAACGTTATGATTCTCATCTTACATCTCTCGCTATGACTCTACTGCATAGAGCATGTCAACGCTGTAGTCGTCAGTGCGAACCATCACACGATTGCAATGAACCACCTTTCCCTCTCATTCGCCGTTCCTGATATGTTTTGTTTCCCTTTCAAGTAAGCAAGGTGTACTTGAAGAAGGACAAAAGAGAAAGATTCCTATCTCTACAAGTTAAAGTGATCCTCCCACCTTTTTCAAAAGGTTTGCGGATAATTTCCCCAGGCCTTTCTTCCCTAAGACAGGTATCGACACACAAACATACTAGTGGAAGGCGCAGCGCAACAACAAGAGCAAGATGGCGTCGGCCATGTACATTCTGGATTCCAAAGGCAAGCCCCTCATCTACCGCACCTACCGCGGTGATATCACACAAGATGTTCCCACCATCTTTCAGCAACGAGTGGTGGACGAAGAGGACTTCAACGTCACGCCCGTCTTCTGCGAACAAGGTACCGTCTACACGTTTGTAAAGCACAATGACATTTACCTGCTGATGGTGAGCAAGATTAATGCCTGCTCGCTGCAGCAAATCGCGTTCCTGAGACGCTGCTTAACAGTCTTTGAGAGCTACTTCAAACGCGTGACTGAGGAGACCGTGCGGGACAACTTTGTGATCATTTACGAGTTGCTCGACGAAATGTGCGACTTTGGCTATCCACAGTACACCGAGGAAAAGGTGTTGAAGGAGTACATTACCCAGGAAGGTTTGATTTCATCCTTCCTACAGCTCAACAATGATAACCTGCAGACCAAGGCACTGCCGGCGGCCGTCACGGGCGCGGGTGGGGCCACGCCGTGGCGTATGCCGGGAAAGTACAAGTACGCCAAGAACGAGGTGCTGTTCGATGTGATTGAAAAGGTGTCCTTGCTCGTCAGTCAGGATGGTCAGACGCTGTCGAGTGAGATTGAAGGTTGCATCAACCTCAACGTGCGTCTCTCGGGCATGCCGGAGCTCCGCGTTAGCATCAACGACAAGATTTTCCTCGACAGCGCCAACCGCGCGGGCAAGGGCGTGGAACTCGAGGATGTGAAGTTTCACCAGTGCGTCAAGCTGAACCAATTTGAACAGAGCAGAACCATTTCCTTCATTCCACCAGACGGCAAGTTCCAGCTCCTCAACTACCGCCTCAACAAGCGCATCGCACCCCTGGTCGTTGTCACCAGCAACGTCGTCCGGCACGGTAGCTCTCGTGTCGAGATCTTCTGCAACCTCAAAACGACCTGGAAGAAGACGGGCGTCGCCAACTTTGTCGAGGTGCTCATTCCCATTCCGTCCGACGCGGACTCTCCCGAGGCGTGGAGCTCACACGGTATGATATGCTATACTCCGGAACTCAACGCGCTCGTCTGGACCCTGCGCACCGTCAATGGCAAGCGTGAGTTTAGCTGCCGCACGCAGTTCCACCTGCCCTCGGTGCGGAGCAGCGACGCGGCTGCCAAGGCACGGCGACCGATTCAGGTCAAGTTTGAGATCCCTTACTTTGTGCCGTCCGGGTTCCAGGTACGCTACGTGAAGATCTCGGAGCGGTCTGGGTACGAAGCGCTCCCATGGGTGCGTTACCTGACGACAAGCGGGGATTATCAGATTCGGACAAACTGAAAAAAGGGTGCTCCTCTTACGCTCTTGTAGTCCGCGTGCATGTCGCTTTGTCTGCCTGCTGTTGCTGTCAGTGATGTGGTAGCAAGGAGGGAAAGCCAAAGCGCCGGGAAGCTGATGCACCGAGGCAGGGGTCGTTTTTTCTTTCTTCTTCTTCTTGCATGATGCAAGACACGTACCTCTCCCGCAGCGTTGAGCAGCTGCATCTGATACCTTTGCTGATCCCCTTCGTGTTGCCGTTGGTTTCTTCGCTGTTATTGTTGTTGCTGTGCATAACATGACAGCGCTGTCTGTCTCTGTATGGTGGACGTGTCATTGGTCTTTTATTCCCTTGCTTTCTTTCTTGCTCCTCCTGCACCACGAATACACACGCGCAAAGAGGCTCGACTCGAATATCGATGAGAATAAACAGAGAGGTACATTGCCAGAAGTACGTGTGTAGTGCCTTGTCCTCGGGATGTCACGACGCCGGTCGCAACCGAACAGGCACCCATTGGCGCTCATGCGAGTGCCGTCGCACCCGCAGGCTCGACTGACTGCGCCTGAGAAACTCCACATGAAAAGGAGATGAAGAAGCACCCAGCTGAAGCGGAAAGGGGATGCTCCTTTGCCTTCTTCGCTAGATGAGTATAGCTCAGATGGTTTTTCATTAACGCGACACATCATCCGTCTTCTCCTCTCCATCCTTTTATCTATTTCTATTTATTTATTTATCTTGTCCCTCCCTCCCCGTCCTGTGACAAACCACCTCTCTGTTGCCCTCCTTGGTACGAAAACGTGATGACAGTTGTTTTCGCACTCTCCTTCTCTCTCCAGCTACGTGCACCGCTCTCATCTCCGATCTCAAGACAAGCACCCGTGCCATCACAGCAACTTCTCCGCCGGGGTCTCTTCGCACTCAGACAGTCTCCCAACGAAGAATTATTCCTTGCCTCAACCTTCTTTCCCCCTCACTTGTTCTTTCGTTTTCTACTCATTTCACGTCGTCTGATTTCCTTCGCCTGTTGGCATAGTGACAATCAGATTACGATACATCCCATATTCCATTCCTCACGCTCATTTCTTCCAAACCAATTACATCTTCTTCGTTTTCATCTCTTTCTTTTCCTTCTTCTATCTTCGTCGCACCTTTACTCACTCTTTTCTCACAATACTTTTCGGAACGATCAAGTATTGTCCTTATATATATCTCTTCAATCAACCGTCTCTTTGAAGTTTAACGCTAAAAACAAAACACTTTGAATCGCAACAACAAGAGTATTATATAATTATTTTTGAGCACCATACTCTCCCCTCTTTCCTTAGAGAAACTCGATCCCTCCCACCTCATTATATATTATTTTTTTTCAGGGGAGCGGAAACCCCAAGACTTGCGCTCCTTCTTATTTTTTTCTTCTTCTTCAACTCCTCTCCCGATTTTACAGCTGAAACACAGACGGTGTAACCTACGCTACGCAGCATGTTCCGTCGTTCTTGTCAGCAGGACAATACCCCCAACCTCGGGGATCCCAGCACCACCGCAAGTCGTCCGCAGACCACACCCGCCTCCGTGCCGCTGCGAAGCCTCCCGTGCGCCTCCATCACGTCATCAGCCTCCTCCTCGTGTCTCGCCGTGTCGGCCGCCGGCACCACCACGGCCGATACCACGCCCGCCTACACCCCACAGCAACTAGGGCTCGCACAGTTTTCGTTTCCGCCGCCCACGCTGTCGTACACCAGCTCAGACTGTTTTGCAAGCGCCGTCTCACGGGATGCCGTGGCGGTCGACGCCCTCGCCGGGGACGTGAGCTCGGACAACGAGTCGTTTACCGCAACGGCTCCCATGAGCGCACGTGTGGCGACGGCGTCCCTGCCCACTCCGCTCTCCCACGGGAGCAACGGACCGCTGCTCCCATGTACCGCTGGCGACATCGCGGGCAGCGCGAGGCGCAAGCCACCCCTGCAACCCAAGTCCAAGGGGAAGTGCATTCAGCTGCGTCCGCTCCCCAAGCGGCTGCCACATCTGAGCCCCCCCGCTGGCAGCCCTACCGCCCGTAATTCCAGCAGTATCGCTCTGTCGCTCTTGGGTGGCAGCTCCACCAAGGACAGTCACGTTCCGGTGGTGTCGCGCACAGCGAGCCTTCCGGCTGGTCTGCGTTTTCCTTCAGAGACACACGACGACACAGACTCCCTTCCGTCGTCCGCTCTGTCTTCGCCACTGCTGGCGAGCACTGCTGCCGAAGCGCCCGACGTTTCCGATGGTGTCTACCATAACGTCACGGGTCGCATCCATCACACCCCTTCTTCCTCCTCATCGTCTCTCACCTCCTCTTTGGAGGAATACATTGACTCTATGCGTCGAGGCAGGGAACCGTGGTTGGGCGGGGGGAGCGGAGAAAGCGCGGAAGCCAACGCTGTCCCACCTGTCGCGCCGATGCCACCCGCATGGCGACACGTGGCCACTCACCTCTCGGGACTCATGCGAAGCAACGACAGCAGCAGTGGCGGCAGCGCCGTCTTGGGCACGTGCTTCGGCAAGAGAACAGCCACCTCCTCCTCGCTAACAGCCGGAAGTGAGACGGTGTACGATCCTGATGATCCTGGTGCCGTCGCCGCGTGGGCTGTGGGCTCCTCCTTCACGCAGGAGCAGCAGCGCGCGCGCAAGCACCTGGGGCTGCCCGACTTTGTGGCGGAAAGTCGTCTTGTGCGGGCACAGGTGGTGGTGCCGGGTGCACTCGCCACAGGTCGCTGCTTGTCTCTCTCCATTCTCACAGAGAGTAACAGCAGCGACGCAGATCCGTCTCGCGTTGCTCCGGTGATTCAGCCAACGCAGCCCGTCCTCCCGATCCCTCCGTCCCCTGTACCCAAGACACAGCACGCTGCCCGCAAGACGTCCTGCCTTTCGGTGCGTCGTCGCTCCCCGGCTGAGCCATCCACACCAGCCCCTCCCTCAACCCCCGTCGTTATGTTCACCTCACGCCCTGTGCGGCAGCAGGTGATGCGTGCGATGGAGGCGCAGTTGTGGGCCTGGGTAGAGCCGGCGTTCATTCACTTTGGCCTGCTGCCAAAGGGCATGCGCGGAACAGGTAAGCTCAAGACTTCACGCCGCCTCCAGAACGTGCAGCTCGTTCTCAAGTCTATTGTGCTTACAATGTCGGGCAATGCGACACCCGGTCCGCAGACGGTGCGGCGCCAACTCGCCCCTCGTGTAGCGCAGCGTCTCTGGACCATGCGGCACCTACGACACAACGGTCTGGCGGCCGTGTTGGACGTCTTCACGGTGGCGGGCATGCTGCAGGAACAGGAAGGGGGCGGCAGCGCAGACACCAGCACGACGACCACGACGACAACAACGACCACAGAGACAACCGCGAATCGCAGCAGCGCAGACGACTCGTTTCCCTCGTGCGAGCACACCCCACTATCACTGGGGCTGCTGTCTGGCTACAGTGGCGCCTTCTTTGTGAAACGCAACAGCAGTCCACGTGCTGACGAGCTTCTGACACCACGCCGCCCCGCCTACCACCTCACCGACGCGGATTTGGAAGCCCGCGGTTGGCTCGCTGTCGCGTCGCCGAAAAAAGAGCCACGCTCTCTCCCCACTTCCGGCAACGGAGTGCTGGAGGAGATGAACGGCTCTGACGACGGCATTGGCAGCCGTAGCACCGATGCGAGCCGCAGCAGCAACCGCCTGCTTCGCGGCACTCCGATTCGCCCCCTCAGCCCTGAGCAACTGAGTCAGAAGGGCCTTCGCGCAGGCGCTTGCCCAAGACCGGTGTCTGCTCTCAAGGGAAGCCGAAGCGCCTTGGCCAAGAGGGTCCCTGCAACTCACAAAGCTGTCAAGCCAGAAGAAAAGAGGGCCATCCGACTGATGCCCCTACCACCACCACCTCCACCTACAACGGTGCGCGCCAGCGTTCTTCTCTGTGCTCGGCAGTACATGCCAGATGCCTCTACGCTGCACCACCACCTGTGTGAGGCGTGGAGCTCCAAGTACGACCAGGGCCTGCCGCTCCACCCCTCGACGCGCCGACCGGGCGATGTGATGACCTCTGGCAGAGCGGGCGGTGTTGCCCAAGTGCTGTGCTGCGACCGTGTTGTTCTTGGCAATGGCGTTCAAGGCCCGATGTGCGTGAGGCCACAGATCATGTCTGCGGGCAGCCATCTTGCCGATCAGGAAGCGCTTGCTGACCTACTGTGGCAAACCAACTGCGCTCTGCGGTACTGTCACAGCGTGCCCATGCCCTCTGGCCCGCCGCATGCCGCGGTGGCACCCGGCGCAACGGGCACGGCCCTTGTCCTCCGCCCCGCAGAAGCGCCTATTCGGTTCTTTTTCCACGGCAACCTGAAGCCCAAGAACATTCTCCTGCACAACACAACAAAGGAAGCGTTTCTCACCGACATGGGTCTGGACCTCTTTCCCGATGCTGCCAAGGATGCCGCGCACCGCTGCCTGCGTGTGTCGGCGTCCTCGGCAACGCAACTTTCGCCCCTCGTTGGCACACGACGGGAGCAGGTCTTTGTGCGTCTGATGCAACCAGCGGTGCACCACTTCTACGCCTACGGCACGCCCGTTCCAAGCCCTGAGCACCCGCACTGCTCCCTTGACGACACCGACCCCGAAGGACAAGAGGTGCGTCTGCTGCAGCATCTGGCCGCACCGGAGACCCTCCTCCACACCATCACAACCACCACCGTCACCACAACAACGACAATGGCGATGCCAAGCACACAGGAGGACGTCTGGGTCTGTGAAGAGGCGCGCAGCCCCGCCTCAGACATGTACGCCATGGGCGTGATGCTGTACATGGTGCTTATGGGTCACCTACCACCGTTGGCGCCGCGGCCAACCGCGCACCTTCCGTCACGTTCATTGCAGCCACCTGCCATGCCGGATGCAGAGGACCTAACCCTCTGCACCAAAGACGTGACGTGCGATACCCACGCTATGCAGCGGTTCCGTGACGCGATCCAGCGGGAATTAATGCAGGCTGATTATGTCAACAGGCCCATGGAGGCAGCGCTGCAAGACGTTGTGCGGGGTCTCTTGGAACCAGACGCGTCGCTGCGCATGACCTCGGAGGCGCTCGCGAAGCATCCCTTCTTTTATGCCCATGGACGCCAACAGACGCACCTTCATCAAGCCGCTGCTCCAGGAACAAATGAGGACTGTGATATGCGTGTTTCCCCCGCGGTTGCGGTAGCCAATTCTCAAGAAACCCTCAGCAACCTTGACGTGGCAGCGGCAGCTGCGGAGGGCCCGTCCACGCCTTCCCCGCACGCACCGTTACGGAGCCCCTACGCGCAGCGCTCGCTTGTGGCTTGCCTGCTGTCAGAGGGTGAAGGCAGCAAGACGGATGACGAGGGAGGGGAGTGTTTCACCAAGGCTTCCCCACCCTCCCCCTGTCCTTTGAGTCCTCCCACCGCCGCGGCGCTGTCGAGGACCGTGGCCACCCCACCCTCCGTTGGGCTGGCCGCCAGCGCTTTCCGTCGTCGCGCCAGCAGCAGCAGCAGCAGCAGCGTGCGCGGGACAGCCTCTCGCGCGTCCAGCGCAGGGGCCCTCTCTCACCCGTACAATCTTCGGCGCTCCAGGGGAACCGGCACCCTGCCTGCCTCTGTGCCTGAGCCGTCGCTTTCTCTCCACCACGTAACACCGGTCCTACAGAGGCTGGCGCAGCCGAGGAAGACAGCGGAGGCGGGCACCTCCGTCCCCCAGCGCGCTCGCCCTGCCCACCGGCTCGTCTTCTCCTCGGCGCAGCTGCCGCCGCCACAACCGCACGGGCCGGCGGTGCGGACCTATGGACGCACCGCAGCGACCTCCACACCGATGCTGCGCACGGAGCGTGTCGCGCGTCCTGCTCTGCAAACGAGGCCGACGGCACCAGCGGCGAAGGGGCAGAGGCCGCACAAGCCTAATACGGCAGGCCGGCGCTCCGCTTCTGTGGGCACTTCGTTTCCCATGTCCCGCCAGAACAAGAAGTAACCTTCTTCAATAGAACCTTTTGGACATCTTTTCCTTTTTTCAGATATGAGCTTTTCTGTTTTCCTTGTTACAGTTCCTCCTTGTATTTTTATCTCTTTTGTCTTCAATAGTGGCATCTTTCTTATATATATTCTTCGCCTTGCTCCTCGCGGGTGCAACCGCTTTCCCTTGTATCCTTTTTCTTTTCATTTCGTTTCTCGAAAACAATGCGTGGTTCTCGTCAAGCTTGGTTTATTTCCAAACGCTGTGAACAGAACCCCACTTTCTCTCTCTCTTTGGTTTTATATCTTTTTTTCCTGCACTTCTACCATACTTTCATATCTTTGGATTTTGTTTATTTTTACATGACAAAGGGTTAGAACCCCTCATTCTACAGAAACACAAGCACAAACACAACTAGCTTCATGTCTTACCGATGCAACTTGTAAACAAAAATCACACGAAGGGCAACACAGACACCGGAACGAGATCACCGGGGGGGGGGGCGTCAACGCTAGGTCAGTCCCGGATCGCGGCCAAAGGACGTGATGAGGAAAATCCTTCTTCCTACCCGGTCTTCCACGCTACCTTCAAGGAAAGAGCTCTGAGCATGGTTGACGTATGAGAAGGAAGCGGAAGGAAGAAGCGGGGAAACACATAATGGGACGAAGGGAAACAAGGAAGACGAAACACCACCCACAAAAGAGTTTGGGAAGAGCCTCCTCGCACTTGCCCCTCCGGGTCATGTTGCCTCTTAATGTCCATCGCATGTGATGCACGACCTCCTCTATCACTTTCCGCCTCTTTTCTTTCTGGTTTCAAGGAATCGCCTTGTAGGTGGACTTTTTTTGTGCGTGTGTTTGCTGTCATCGCTGGACTTCTCGCTGTTGTCTCCCGCTGTGATTACCCCCTTGAGCACTCGCAATTCTAGCATCTGCAGGTCACACGCTTCGGGCTCATTGGCCACAAGGCAGAGACCACGGAGGGAAACTCCGAAAGAAGTAATACTCGTCATGTCAGCACGCGTCGCGGCCACCGCCACGGGCACCACCACCGCCGCAGCAGCTGCAGCAGCTTCGGCAGCTCCCAAAGGCATCATCCGATGCACCCGCCGCATCCGCGACCCTCTCGACTACCTCATTATGCAGCCCACCGATGCCGATCAAATCACCACATCCATTCGCACCACGGACGCGGCCATGGTGACCTGGTACGTGCCTCTGCACAACCTGCAGCATTGCCTGCATCGCCGCTACGAAGCGGAGCAGTTTGGGGAACTGGTGCTGCCAAGAGGCGTCGCACCGCCCAGGCCAAAGGCCCTGACACCCACACAGGAGGAGATGGCGGCGGTGGCAGCGGCAAAGGCAGGCCCCAAGGTGGGACCGAAGCTCGTCATGACGGCCGCAGACTTGCGCGGCGGTGGCGGGGAAAGTGTCTCGCCGGATGATCTTGCGGGGTCCGGCGGCGCGACGGCTACGAGTGCGACGTCGTCCTCTGAGGATCCTCTCAGCAACCAGCTGAACAATTACGTAAACGAGCGTGGCGAGACGGTCGTTCCGTTGGGTCTTGTGACCTTGATTGTGGGGAATAATATCCCGGAAAAGCAAGGCCGGCTGGAGCGCTTCATTGATCCCGCGCCTCATCCGACGCTGTCAATGCGCGTCATGGTGATGGACCGCATTCACTGGCAGCGCACTAGCTGGGTCGCCGGGTCCATCTGCAAGAGCCTCTGCTGGGGTCGCCTCCCACAACGCATCTTCTCGATTAACCTGGACTTTCAGAACGCGGTCACCATCTCCGGAGGAGCGGACTCGCCGAACCCCGTCTTTGACGAAGCGCACCAGCAGTACACCTCGCCGTATGAGGTGGCCGTACCCGGGCTGGGCTTCAAGCTTACGTTGCAGGACACAGGGCGCACCCTCTTTGACCCGCGCACCCGCATTACCGACGGCTTTCTCGACAATGAAAGCGCACTGCACCGTCTCGCACTCTCCCGCGAGGTGAATATGCTCGGACTGGGCGGCTCCGTCTACCGGCAGACGCTGTGGAGTGCGCCGTCGCTGCCGAATGTGGCAAAGGTCGTGGACTGTGACTTTGGCAGCCTCTTTGAACGCTACTTTGGCTGCTGCCCTGTCGGGGACCCGGTGGCCACGTGGCTCGTGCAGGAGGTACCCAAGACGCTGATCTACCAAATGGAGGGCGAGGTCGAGGATGAGAACGACCCCAACAGCGCCACCACCTATGGAGACCGCTCCCTTACGGAGCGTGTGCAGAAAAAGGCCATGAATCGTTACAATGGGTTCCGTGATGATATTCGTAACAAGACGTACAGCGAGATGCGGGGCGATGAACTGCCCCGGTAAAGCGAGAACGTGAGGCGCGTTCTTTTTCTGTGTTGTTGTTGTGTTTCTTCTTTCTTGTTGCTCTTTGGAGATTGTGTATCACTGCCCTTCTACAGGGGATGCGGCGCATTTGACCTTTCCACAGACTAATGTCATTCCTTTTTTGTCATATATATATATATATATATGGGGCTTCATCCCTCCTTAAGCCCACTAAATCTTGCCGAAGACATTGGAAACTGAAAAGAAAGTTTATGGAAGACAAGGCAATGTGGTAAGTATTGTTACTTCTCCGTGCAGACAAGACATGCTGTCGCTGGCATCGTACTGAGTGTGTTCTCATCTGTCGCGCATGAGTGCGGTGGTGATCAAGCGTCTGATGCTCACCACGTAGTCTCTCGCAGGCGCTTCGATGCGCACGCTCAAAGACTCCTTTTCTTTTTTTTATGTGCAACCCTCTCGCTTGTATACCAACCTCGCACCACCTTCATTATACACATAGGCTCGTTCCCCCCCCCCACTCTCCCGCTTTCACCTCTGGATTCTCACTCCTTTTGTTTTTCTCTTTTGGCACCTAATTGTGTTTCTTCCGCATTTCCTTGAACCTAGCCGAATCTTCTTCGGCCCTTAAAACGTCTTTTTTTTTGTTTGTTTGTTTTCTGGTGAGCTCTTCCTCGACATCATGTACACAACAGCAACAGCAACAGCAACAGGAGAAGCAGCGACAGCAGCTGTGGGATTCACCAACAGTGCGGACAAACTCCAGCAAGACGAGCCCATCGATGAGGATCTCCTATTCCCCAAAGGGAACCGCCAGCGGAGTGTCTCACGTAAATCGCAGTCCGTCGCCGCAGACAAGGAAGCTTCCCCCACTAACACCAACAAGCAAGTGGTGGGCAAGTACGAGCTCGGCAAAGCACTGGCGGTGGGTGACTTCGACTGCCGCACACGTCTCTGCACGCACATCGTCACAGGTGCCACCTATGTCGTGCGCATCTACGCAAAGGCCGTGCTGGCGGAGGCGGAGTGGATGTGGAACCGTGTTCGCGCCTCCATTCATGTACAGCGCACACTTCCCAAGCATGAGAACATTGTCGAAATGGTGGAATGCTTCGAGACACGCGCGTCCTTGTACATTCTCATGCAGCTCTTCGCCTCTGAGAACCTGGCCTCGCTCATGCGTGCGGATAGGACGCGAAGGAAGCACGCCTCCATTGGTCAGCGCTGGGGCTCCGCCGCCCACACAGCGCAGCTGACCCATCACCCCGTCACGCATTCTGAAGCCAGCAACACGATAGGCAGTCAACTTTGTGGGAGGAGTAACGCCAGCATCAGTCAAGGCAGCTTCTCCACCGCAATCCACTCCACCACAAGTAACGGGCCGTACCACGGTCTGCGTGCGACGTCGACCTCACAGGCTCCCCAGCTTCTCGTGCACGTGCCGCACAATTCCGACTGGCAGACGGCCAGTCCTCACGCCAACACCACCGGGGGCCCGATCGGCTCCTTTGAGACTTCACCGACGGCGAACCCCTCCGTGCCGCTCCCCCTTTCCCCTTCCCAAAGCAGTAGGTACGGTGAGTCGGAAGGCTCCCCACGAGGCAGGAAGCACCGACACCACCGGGGTGGCAAGAAGCAGCGCCGCGGCAAACCCTCGAAGGACGGGAACGGTGTCAACCATCCAACGTCCACGCGAGCCATGCCGATCCACGTCGTGCGGAGCATCTTTGAGAACGTCGTCAAGGGCACCCTGCACATGCACGCACGCAACGTGGTGCACCTCGGCATCGCGCCTGACCACATCCTCGTGAATGTAGAGCGGGCGCAGGTGAAGATTAGCAACCTAATCTCCTGCTGCTTCTGTCCACGGGGCCGCCGCATGACGGAGCTGAAAGGCACCCGCCACACCGTCGCACCCGAGGTTCTACGGAAGGAGCCGTACGATCCGTACCTGGCGGATGCGTGGTCGCTCGGTGTCCTCTTGTATTTTTTGCTCAATGACGGCCACTACCCTCACGATGGCGCCAACACAGTGAAACACATCCTGTACGGGCACATCCGCCCCTGCCGGGCCTCCGCCCCAGCCGCGGCCAAGGACCTTGTTGCTCGTCTTATGCAAGCTCAACCCTCCGAGCGGCTGACAGTGGAGGCCATCCTACTGCACCCCTTCATGACGGACCCAAGCTACGCCTCTCCTCGAGGCGCCACAGCGGACGAGGGGCCGACGTCACATTCTCCACGCGGTCACCGCCACCGTGCGAAGCCCCTGCGTGCAGACAGCAGTGCAACAGAAAGCGTCGACCCTCTTCCGGAGCTGGAGCACTACCGGATGACGCCGTCCGGCACCTCCTCCCGCGGCGGCATTGGAATGAATCCGGCGGCATTCACAGATAGCTCCTACGCAGATGGTGAGGACTCCAGCGATAGCGACGACGGGTCGTACAGCTCCCACTCTTCCTACAGCTCCTCATCGTCGTCCAGCTTCCTCTCCTCTGAGGAATACGACGGGGAAGACGACGCACCACCCTTTGGCGGCGTGATGGATCGCACGGCGCCGCGGACCCGTCGACCACCGGCAGAGAGCGATTCACCGCACACACGCGATCCACATAAGGCGTTGCCCTTCGACTCAGACGCAAACAGCGAGAAGGCAGAGGATGGACACACCCAGCGGCAGCGAGGAACACGTCACGATGTTCGTGGAAGCGAAGACCGACCTGTCAGGCGCCTGACCGCCATTACGGGTGCCAGCGATCGTGCCAACGGTAGTCGCGCGGTTAGCCTGACCAGCGATCGCACGTTTTCCCGGGCGACGCAGGGCAGCACCAGCACGGAGGCACCGCACTCCATGCTCTCGGGATTGGTCCTGCGTCCGAGTGAGTCGCCGTCGCCACCCGTGGACGCGGGCACCCGCAACGAGACGGCAGAAGCACCGCCCGTTGCCTCGTCCCCTCGCCGTCACCCACCGCTGAAAAATGGATCGCCCACAGGGGAGACATCAGCGGCCGCACCCGGCGCGACGCAACGAAGTCCGCGGCGCCGTGGGAGCACTGTCTTTGTCGATGACGGCGTGCACAAGGACAGTCGCCGAGGCCGCACGGGGAGTGACGCCGTCGGGGGAAACAACAACAGCCGCTCCGACTCCTTTCACGACGGTGCGGGCAGCAGTGGCAGCAACAGCGGTGTCGGGGACCCGCGGTTGAGCAACCCAGGCAATGTCTTTGGCAGGCGACGCAGCAGCTTTGCCAACGCTTCCTTCTTTTCGGCCAACGTGGCACAGCGTCTGGCCAGCGGAGGTGTTGCCGGCAGTGGGATGGGCTCCACCATCGTCAAACACAGCACGCGGCGTGAGAGCCACGCCACCAGCTTCATTGGATTCGACCGCATCTCAGCAGACTTTACAAGCAGCCGCACCAGCCTCGCAGAGAGCGACCCAGCGCACCACGCAGGGCGCAAGTACAGCACAAGCCTTTCCATCGAGGATGACGACGACGAGCATGACGGCAAAGTGGACCCCTATAGGAGGAGAGGATCACAGGGAGTGCAGGATCGCAGCCACGGCCGCGGAGGAAATGCGGCGCGCGACACTACGGAGCTCTCCCCCACCACAGGTATCTTACCCAGCGCATCACCTCCCCCACAGGTACCACAACCGGTGCTCGTCAAGAGTTCCTGGGATCAGGCAACAGGAACGTATCGCCTGCAGCTGCCCATGTCGCTGAGCCTGGAGGAGCAGGCTGCGCTGGTGATTCAATTCTGTTTCCGCGAGTACCGCCAGCGACGTCGGTTTCGCGAGGAAACGCAGCTGCTCCTCGCGAGGGCAGCGGCGGTCAACGGGGAAGGCATCAGCACCCCCTCCATCACAGCGAACGGAAACGGTCTCCTCCCTGCGAGCCGCTCCAGCGCGTCCGTCACGCTGAACGGGGGAGCCATCAGCAGCAACCACACAAGCACCGGCGCGCGGCCGCTCCCATCCTTTGCGAATCAACGCGCGGGCCTGCCAGCAGCCGCCGCGACGACGAGCAACGCTACCAGCATCAGCTACCCGAAGGATGGCTACGGCCCAGGCGCCATCCGCGGCTTCAGCCGTGCCGCTAGTCTTCGGTTGCAGTCGGCCGGTGCGAACGCTGTGGCCACCCGCGGCGGCATGGGTTCTTCTTCGGACTCCTCACCCGCTGTTGGGAACGGTGGCGGGAGCAACGCGGGCGCAGACCGGGTGCATGCGAGCCCGGGGCTAACAACGTCGACGCCGACCCTCCTCAGCTTCCGACGGGTGCAGGGTACCGGTGCGACTGGACTAAGCGGCCGTGACCTCGGCAACAGTAGCCCCACAGCCCGATGGAACCACGAGCAGCGGCCACAGCAAGATGGGTTACTGCCCACCAGGCCATCATGGCGGGTCAGCGGTGTCCCCAGCGGCGCATCAACAAATGCGAGTCGGCTGCGTGGTGCAGGCACTGGCACTGCCGGCTTGCACGCCACCCACCCGAGCAGCAGCAATCTGACAGCGCTGCCACGTTACTTTCCCGGCGCAGGGCCCCTTCTCTCTGGCTCTGGTGGTGGCGGTGGTGCTAGTGTTGGTGGGCAGGGCGGCCTTCCTCCCCTTCATCCCGTGTCTCCCACGTCACCGCAACCGCCTCATTCTTTGCACATGTCCGCTCATCTGTCGCACGGCCCGCTTTTGGGCGGTGGTGGCGCGGTGAGTGCTACACATGCGCACGGACACGCACTCGGCGTCTTCACTCCCGAGTGCCCGACGTGCCATCAGTCAACGCTGCCGAAGCGGCGTGTCTTTACGAAGCCGTATGAGGACACACACTATGAGTTCAAGGCGGGAGCTTTTGTGGAAGCCGCCCATGAGGAGGAGGAGAGAGAACGGAAGAGCGTGAGGTGATGCCCCTTGTGTGCATGTCGTTTCTCTCGCAATTACTGGAGAAACGGCCTTCTTTCTTCTTGAGGCCTTGATGTGAAGACGTTGTTTCCCTCCTCTTCAAATCCTCTAGTGGCTGTACCACCATGTACGCTAACAAAAGTCCTGCTGTAGCGCTTCAGGAAAAGTGTATCTCTTGTACATTTGTCAGGTTCATCATTTCAGCTCCCGCTCCGACGAGGTCTCTCCCTGATAATAATGTCGTTGTTTGTTCTGTCCTCTACCTCTCTCTCTCTCTCACTCTTTCTCTCTTTGGATATTCACATGTCAGACTTCTCTTTTTATCTTCTTCGCCAACCAATGTAACCTACGCTTGCACGAAGCCCCAATACCCGAACACACTCACACCGCCAAAAGAAAAGGCAAGCAGAAAGTAACTCCATCGTGAATCGAAGAACGGATGGCAGGTAGGCAAAGCGTCAGACACACACACACACACACACACACACACACACACACACACACACACACACACACGAGACGTATGCGCGTCCACGGTTGAGCTACTACCAAGGCGTTTGTCTCTCGCATTTTCTGGCATCCCACCATAACCAGCCATTCCCGCTGTCCTCTCCTTTCCTTTTTTCCTCTCAGTGTTTGACAAGCCTCTGAACGGCCCCACATCGAGTTTTGCTTGTATAGCGGCCACCCTGGGGGCTCTTTGTGTGGAAACATATTTCAAAGCCACAGAAGATAGAATCAAATAGACTCACTTGCTATTGAGATATATTTATAGATCGCCGGTAGGGCTTTGCTCTTGGGAACACACCCACACACCATTGATTCAAGCACAGGATCTTTCTTATTGCTGTTGTTGCTGTCATTGGCACCACGTTCTTCTCCTTCTCCTTGAACTTTAGAGCCGCCTTTCTTTTCTTTGAAAAAAAAGAGTTCCTTTCGTCTTGCTCACGTGTTGTGAGTCCTTCTACAACTTGGAGAATGGGGTTTCGCGCCGTGCTGTTGTCCTTCGTCGCGCTGGCGATAGCCGACCTCGTGTTTGTAGCCACCCGCAGCAGCCTCTACCGCGGGCGCAACTCTGGCCTCACGCTTTACATGATGCTCGCCGCACACGAATTGATGGTGGTGCTGCAGCTGATGTGTGTCGTCATCCTGCTGTCCCGCACCTACTGGATAACCGCAGGCATGCTGCGCGAGATTCTCAGCACCGTCAAGGTGACCTTGCCGTTGTGGCTCGTGAAGGGCTTCCTGACTGCGTTCCCTACCGTCTATCGCGACGTGCTACTACCTCGTAGCCACGGCACCCTCAGTCCCGTCGTGCTCTCCACCGTCCGCGCCCCAAGCTCCAACAACTCGATCGCGAGTTCGACATCGTCTGAAGCTGTAACAAGCGACCTTGACGTTGCCCAGTATGCAATTCGTGGCTGGGAAGACGCTGGTTACGGTGTCCTCACTGTGCTGGACCTCCTCTTCTCCCTTGCTTACCTTCTCTCCGCCTTCCACACTATATTTTTCCTGGCGGAGAAGACACTCTATGTGCCCTACCACACCCACGCCCACGGAGCGCCAGAATACTTTAGAGAAGACGTGTTGCGGCCCAAGCCTTCAGGAGAAGGGCCGCAGCACCATCGTCATCCAAGTATCTACAATGGCATCAGCAGCTACCGCTTCCCAGACGGAGGGACAGGAACCGCGAGTCCCTCCGTCTTAGCAAGCAACCCTGGTGCACGCGGAGAGGGGAATGCCCTGTCTTACAGCGCCCGGCACAGCACTCTTGGCCTGGAGATGCCCCCGTCCGCAGCACGACGCTCGGGAAGGACGAGGGCCTTGAGCGAACAGACCTCTCGCTCGCCTCCTTCCGTCGCCTTCCAGCTGCCCAGCAAGCGCGGCACGACAACACCACGGGGGAACGACAAGGGTGGGGTGATGAGCCCCAGCAGTCCGCCGTCCCTTCCGTCACCGCCACAGCTCTTGACTCCACTGGATGAAGCGGGCCCTGCTGGCGCTGCGGTGCCGGCCGGCGCTGCCGTGACACCTTCTGCTCTGACCTTTGCCAGACCCTCACCCATGAACCGAGCCACAGCAACCCCGTCCACCCTTGCCTCCCCAAAGTCCCCACCGGCCATCCGATCGGCCTCCTCGGTTCTTGGCGGCCCTGTGAGCCCCTTAGAAATTCGCCACAAATTCACCACAAGCAACGAGGCGTACCCAGAGTACGTGAACAACTTCGCAGCGGCCCTGCTGCGGACCGGCTTCGACGCCGCAAACACCAAAGGGGCGACACGAGGCGCGTCCGCGGCCTTGGCAGCGGCGACGCAGCGGTCCTCGATGGCCCAAACGCGGCTACACGGGAAGCCGGCGGCCGTCCTTCCGGAGGGCAGCGTGAAGGCACACTCCACCAAGAGCGGAAGCTCCCAGGCGGCGTCTCACTCCAGAGGCCAGAGTCGCAGCAAGAGCGGGAGCGGTGGTGGGACGCAAGGCTCGTCTTCGGAGGCCCGCAGCGGCTCCTCAGATCCCTTCTCGCCTCCTCACGTGGAACTCCCCCGTGTGTTTGGTCACGCAGACTACGCGGGCAGCACGCGGCGTCCGTCGATGCTGAGCGAGACGGCCATGCACATTCCAGAGCCCTCTCCTACATCCCAGGCAGCGACCCAAGGGGCGCCGCGACCGGGAGCCCATGACCTCGGCGCGGTGCGCTTCGTTGTGGACCCGCGTACTGGCCAAGTCGTACCCCAGGATCACCTTCGCCAAGAACACCAACAGCAGCAGCAACAACAACAGGAGCCGTCTCATCCTCATCAAAGAGAGCCGAGTTCGTCTGCCAGAAAGGCTCCACCCACGCCGAATCGGAACGCCAAGTACAACCCGCTGCAAATGTAAAGAAATCCAGTATATACACACCGTTCACCATCCTGCTTGTTCTGCTGGTGAACAACAAAAACCGTGGCACACCACATCATAGACTGACGCTGCTATCTTCGTGCTCTAGATGCATGTTTTACCGAATAGACAACGAGACATCACAAATGCAAGAAAACAAAGCGACATATTCGCGGCAAATGTATTCCACACGCAGAGAGAGCGAGCGTTTAGATTTTTAAAAAGTAAATAATATGTGATCCATTCATGGACAGAAGCGTCGTCTGTGTTGGCTCGCCTGATGCGTTTCATTCCCTAACCCTCACTGATTCGCGCCACCATCTTTGATTCACAATTACCAAGGAGCATACTGTTCTTTTTTCTTTCCTCAAGTCCATCTTCTCTCCAGCCTTTTCATACGCATCCCTAGATACGGTGAACATCAGAGATTAGGAAAGCTCTTCGAGTTCCTGCCACTCTATCCCTCACATTATTGTAATTGCACACACACACACACACCTTCTCTCTCTCTATCCATCTCTCGTGCCATTTGCAGTCGGCACTCCTTTCTATTGTAATTTTGCTTTCTCATTTTTACTTTGCCATCACATTCTTTTTCCCTTTCACTTCCTTCGTAGAAACACTCTACGATCTACGATAAAACGGAAGGTCGCTCAGAACTTGGCCTACTGCCAACAAGAAGAGCACAACTCGTTATCTCCAGCACCCTCTCTTCTGCTCTTTTTTTTCCCTCCTTTCGTCGTGCACGTCCCCAGTTCAAAGATGGTTGGCGCAGACAAGACGACGGCAGCGGCTCCCCAGCCAAACCAAACCAAGGAAACTGAAGTGCACGATGACGCCTTCTACGCGCAGTGCCACGAGCAGTTCGGCCTGCCGCCCTTTGCCGATATTGACATT